>BMAW01006734.1:815193-860503 GCA_019974015.1 Nephila pilipes
ATTTTAGGCAATTGAGGAATTTAAACATTGATATTTTGTGTATGATTATTGATATTCGATATTTTAAGTATTTGAGGAATTTAAGTAATGATGTTTGTGTGTAATTATTGATATTTGCTATTTTAAGTATTTGAGGAATTTAAACATTGTTATTTTGTGTATGATAATTAATGGTTTTAAAGTGTATCAGTTACTAATGATTTTTTTGTTAATTGAAACTGCACAATTGGGACAATTTTTAATATAAATAACTGATGTATTTTCTTTATTGCATTTAAGGTGAAGAAACTTATAGGAGGGTATTTCAACCTTATAATTAATTTAACTTCAATCTAAGGTTTCCTGAAACCAAACAAATCAACCTTAATACATATAATTTACAACGTTGTGTACAAAAGTATCAATTAATATGCAAAATAAATTTTATCAAAATAATTCGATTACTTCTTACTGATAATAAAAAATTATGATACCATCTTGTAAATTGTAAAATTCAGCTCCCTTCAGCTATATTGCACATTTACATAAACAACTTCAGGGAAATAAATGGTGACTCTGTGACATTGGGCTATTCGCGGTTTCTTTTCACTAACCTTAGGGACTTTTAATTAACATTGATTGCTTTTGCTAAACAACCTTTGCCCGACCAAAAATGAAACGTGAATATGCTGATAGGAAGCAGGTAGAAATAAAGTGAAGCGGGAGAGTTTGGAAATATGTAAACTCCGACTGAAAGTCGCGATAGACAGGCTGAAGGAGAAGGTATAGTGAGGTTGAAAGAGAAGTTGAAATAGGTGGAAAGTGAGGCTGAAGGATAAGTGGATAGAAGCTGAAGGAGAAGTGGAAAGAGACTGAAGGAGAAGGAAAGGGAGGTTGAAGGAGGAGTTGAAAAGAGAGGTTGAAATAGGCGATTGGATTAAAGGTGTAGTTATTCCAAAGGGCTACATTTGTTCCAGAGTCTGAGTTGCAGTCGAGGAAGGCTTAAAGATAAGAGTCTGTTAGATTACTATTGGTGGGTTGAATTGGGTTAGTAGAATCCTTCCCCGGGAGAGCATAAATAATTGTTGTTATATTAATTAGAAGTTAATAAATTCCGTAAATATTGTTCTAGTGTCTCTTTGATTGACTTTCTGTGTCTTAGTATTTAATCATTGAATTTAGCTATGGGACAAGAGGCAGCCCGGATCGGGCAGGCGTCACAACTCTGAAATAGAAAAATTCGATTGCATGAAGTTAACGCTAAAAATAAGATTGAATTTATCAATGAAAATAAAAATTTTAAGTGAATAGCTCATATTTTTAATTACATCATATTGAAATTTCTTGAAGGTGATTTTGTTAAAGTAACCCTTATTGCTGATTATACTCTCTCCATTTAAAGTCCTACACTTGAAAGAACATCGCCAAGTAATTTAAGAACAGAAGATCTATCAAAATGTATATAATCATTTGATAGCAGATATAACTTTTGATTGAGTAAAAAAAATTTTTAAAAAAAATTTAAAATAAATATGGTATTAAAATTTTAAATTTCATTTATTTATATCATTTTATTGCTTTCATTTTTGTAAAATGGTTTTCAAACTGAGTTCCCTGGAACTTTGACAGGGGTTCCGCAAGAGATCCCTATTTGCTTAATGAAAGTGCCAAAGTTTTAGTAAAATTTTTATTTTTATAAAAGATATAATTCTTAAAGGCAGTTTAATTGTAAATATAAATATAAATAATTATTTTATGGATAAAATAAAATCTTAAATTTCGTAGAAGTCATTTGCTTCAAATACATTAATCGAGATGCATTAGATCACATATTAGTCTCCCTTAATTAATTGAGGTGAAGAATCTCCCACTTATTTCATTATTTTCAAGGTATAAAGTAAAATTGATTCCACTCTTCTAAAATTGAAATCTTGGGCAGATTGCTTTTTGAAAGATAATATTGAATGCTTTTCGAATTTGTACAATATTTGTGGTAAACGGTAACGCTAATCCCGATAAAAATTAGCTTGGTCCAACATTTATCAGATCTGCAAGAAACTTTTCTTGAATATTTACCAGTTCGAAAAGAAAAACTATCTTGGATCCAAAATCCTTCTCGAGACTGACACCTCCGAACTCCCAATGAAAGAAAAAGGAAAACAAATTGATATGTCGACCGACATTCAATTGAAGCTAAAATTTATTCAAGTTGATACCATGCATTTTTGGTATGACATTAGAAAAGAATATCCAAAAATTGCCAAAAAATCTATGAAATTTTTAATGTCATTTATTTCAACCTATGTATGCGAAAAATCTTTCTCTTTGTATGTTGTAACAAAAACAAAATACAGAAACAGATTGGATGTTGAAGATGATATTATGTTGCAGATTTCAACAATACTTTCAGGCGTAAAAATACTTTACAATGAAAAGCAATCACAGCCAAGTCATTAAAAAAACATTCTCGTTATAAATTTGTTATAATTTAAAATATTGTTACTTTTGTTTATTATTCATAGAATATATTTTAGAATCCCCCCCCCAAATAACTATTAGCTACCTAGCCATTCATTATCTTATTAAGACGTTTCTATTATGAAAATATAGCGATACAATAATAGTTTTGTAAATTTGAGTAGGATAAAGAGATTTGATATCCTATTTTTCCTTCTCTTTGATCAAAGGGTTCCTTCAACGAAATGGTAAGTTCAAAGGGTTTCCCGAAGTTTAAAAAGTTGAATACCCCTGGTTTGAAGGATCTTGCCTAAATTTTCTTACAGCTGTAGAATTTATCTACTGTTGGTGCTTGAACTGACCACTGATGAGTTTTGAAATATACAGTTGAAAATGAACCACAACACAATCGTCGACCAAAACAATTATAGGCGGAAGGATTACGACCTCTCCTTGTTATGTGGATTTGAAGTGTGGACAGAATAATAGAGGTTGACGAAAGTCTTTTAACGAGAAGAAAGAATAATGTTAGACATGTTCTTCCTTTTGTTAACCTATCTGGATTGCTCAGTTAAAACTTTGCTTGGCTTTATAGAAATATATATATATATATATATATATATATATATATATATATACACAGTGGTGGCCAAAATTGTAGATACTTTCGGAAATTCTTATGTTTTTTTAAACCCTCTCGCCTACCTGGTCCTCATATGAAGCTCCTACGATAAATCAAGGAAACTGTGTTTTAAAATCATTTTTCTCTCAATTTTTTCATTTGAGTGATACATCTTATCCATTTAAGCCTGAAATGGGTTCTCAAATGGTTTTAGTATATTATAACAGCTGGCAGCATCAGTTTTGAAAAGTGGAAGTATTTGATTTTGTGAAAGAAGTGAATGTTTTTTTGTTACAGTTAATATAATTTCATCTTTTGTTTGTTACGGTAATATAATTCCAAACGAGGTAAATAAAATTTTCCCCGGGTTATAAGACACAAGTGTCATATAATTCCCTTAAAATTGCTTACTTTTCAAAAATAAATTTCATATATGTTGAAAAACATAGTTTTTTCATATGAGGCTTAAAGTAACATATGGTTGAAAAGGGCAGTTTCATTAAAAAAATAAAACTGAACAATTTTTAATAAAATTCCTCAAAAATAGTTTTATAATATCATTTTTCATATAAAATGAATAATTAGGAAACTAACTTTATTAAAAATTTAATTTAACATTATTTATATTGAAAAAAATTGACAAAAGTGGAATTTCTGGCTAGTTTATGCCTTTGAAATTTATCATGGTACAAATGCTGAATCTCAGGAATTTTCAAAAACATTTGGTGCAGTTGGAGGTGTTGTTTTGAGGCTTTAAACCTATAAAGCATAAGAATCAAAACTTATTCACAACAATTCCACTTTCTATGAAATTTGTTGCATTGAATGTTTTTTACAGGAACAATACGTACAAATAGGTTACAAGAAGCTACAAATAAACTGAAACCTATCAATGAAATGAAACATTATCCTAGAGGCACATTTTCCATTACCACAAGTAACGAAAACATAGTAATAACAAGGTGGTTCGACAACTTAGCTGTTCATGTAACCTCAACATTTCTTGAAGCAAGTCCCAGAGGATCGGTGAAACGTTGGAGCAGGCAAGAAAAAAGTGTTATTGAAATTTCAAGACATGCTTCCATCGAAATGTAAAATAAAAATATAGGTGGAGAAGATCTCATGGATTCATTCTTAGATCTGTATAGATATAAGCTACGACATAAACGAAGGTATTTGAAAATTTTTCACCATATGCTAAATTTTTGATTCGTAAATATTTGGATCTTATGGAAATCAAATCCTGAAAATGAATCCATGGATTTATTGGAATTTAAATTATCCATTTAGAGTTCCTTTATTTATAAAAATAGTTCGACTCATAGCAAAAAGAAAGGCAGATCAAGTACATCGCAGGATCCACCAACAATGAAACGCTGAAAAATGAAGGATCCTAATCAAGGATCCGGCTAAATCAGAGGATAAACACTCTGCCAAACACCACTTATCCGGCTGTCCCAGGAAAACTAGATACATAGGTTCTCGATGCTAGGAAGCACTATGTCTTGAGTGGTTCCAAGATTTTCTTTCAAGATAATTTTTCTAATATATCTGTTATTTCATTGTATTAAGTAATTATTGCTAAAATAACCTTTAGAACATTAAACTAAGTATAAAAATAGCTTAAATTTCTCACCTGTCTGTTTCCTTTCATTTTTCTGCATAGGCATGTTTGCAACCTTTTAAGCTTATAAGCCTCATATGAGGCTCCTCAAATTTCCCTTAATAGGATCAAGTTGAACAAATATTTTTTTTTCTACAGAATTTAAAACAAAAATTTAAGTATATTAATCCATTTAACGATTATTTTCTTTGCTTTTTTCCGAGAGGATTGTTTTCGTGTGCTTATAGAAAATATTACGTTTCACGAAATGCAAAATCGTATTTATCGTTTTAAAGAGAATTTAATACTGAATTCAAATCAAAAAAACAAAATTCAAATATTTACATTTAAAAAAAAGTTAATCTACAATAATTATCGATATGCATAAGATACTGATGAATGCAGTGGGTTATTAGTATTTAGTAGGGTATCCTTTTTATTTTTATTATAGCTTCACATGGATGTTTCATTGAACTGACTATAGTTTTAAGCTCTTCCTTCATTATTACATGATGCCAGGAAACACTTACAATTTCAAATAATTATCTGTTATTTGATGGGCACCTCATTCGGACAAGAGTTTTCAAACAGTGTTGTTGGGAAAGAGATCCCTGAAGGAAGGTAAATTAGAAGTTTTGGTTCCAAAATAGAGTCAATGTATTTTCTGGCTTTCAGTCACCCATTAATGCATGAAGACGACTTATATCATCTACTTACATGCATGACCAAATCATAACACTAAGAACGTTCTTCACAGTTGCCTGACTACAGTCAGACGTCTATATGTCTATATTCTATTCTATGTCTTACATATATTCGACCATCTCTACCGAATAACGATATCTGAGTGTCATCGCTCCATAAAACTTATGACCACTTATCATCTGTCCAATTAATGTGTTCTTTTGCCCACTGTAGTCTTTTTCTGCGCAACTTCAAATCAAGATAAGACATTTTTTTTTGTGGAATTCTACCTCTTAGTCCATAATCTGTTAATCTTCTCCTGATTGTTCTTGAACCTATGGAAACACTAGCACCATTCAGATCACTTCTGATGGCCGTTGTTGACATTCTTCTATCTTGAAGACATAGAATTTTTATTCTGTTGTCATCAACATATATGGTCTATCTTTATCGGTTTTTTCCTGGTTCGTTTTTTATGAAATTTGTCTCCTGCTACCAAAAATAAAACTTTCGGACTCCAGATGTAGTCACTGAACCACCCACCTGTCTTGCGATTTCAGCATAGGAAAGACACCTTTCTCGTAACACAATAATTTTACATCTCTTTCTAGGTGTCCAATCTACTCTTTATTTTGATGTCATTGCTTCTTGACTTAATATTAAATTTTTTTACAACTATTCCTATTTGTAATTTGATTACATAACAAATAATCTTCCTTCTGCATAAAAAAGCATAATAATGACTTGTTCCAACTGTAAATATGATGTCAGTTTCTGTTGTCATCATATTTAAAGTTGGAACAAGTCATTTGATTGGTGGTTCCCAAGCCATTACGGACATTTGATTGGTGAATAGAACAAGAAAATTGATTGGCCACTGAAGTTAGACATTACAAACCACTTATATATATATAACTTTTTTACAAATTTTTTTAAGCATACAAAATTAAAAAAAAAAAACGTAACAATTTCCAAAAGTGTCACAATTTTGTCCACCACTGTGTATATATATATATATATATATATATATATATATATATATACATATACCCAACTCCTTTTTACTCGATTTTGAAATAACACGGTTCACCAATATACTTTTTTGCACGAATTTTTGTTCTTACACGAATCCCCCAAATTTTTTTCTCCAAACATTCAAAAGCTGTTTTAGCCATCTAATACCACCTCTTTGATTCAGCCACTCAATCTGGGTATTATAGGATCTTTTAAAATGTACTGCATAATGCAAACGATTAAATATATTTTACTCAGTGTAAGAAAGTAAAATTTGATTGTTGTGGAAGCATAGAGAAAGCTTACGATTATGGATTGTATTATACATGCTTATTTTGCCCTCAAACAGTTGGGCCAATCGACCTTAAATGCTTATTGGAAAAGTATTTTGCCAGCATGCGTCAAAAAAGGAAGTTTAGTAGTACAAAAATCAGCTGTGTGTTCTGAAATTATAACTCTATCAAATGCAATTGGTGATGAAGGTTTTAATAACATGCAAACGACTGACATCGAAGAATTGATGCTAGGAAGCCCTTTGGATGAGGTCGATTTAATCAAATATATGACAGTTTATGATAACAAAGAAGTTGCTAATGACAAAGGTGAAGATAAATTCACCTATTAACAGCTGATTCAATTCACGAGGGCTAGAAATTTGCTACAAGTATGGAACATTTTCTTATTCATGATCCTGACATAGGCATGCATTGAAATTTCAACGTAATTTTAAGTTTTGTGTAGCAGGATATCAAAAAATGTATAAGCAACTTGAGAAATTAAACAAACAAAAAAAAAAAACCAGCCGCTAATAACAGACTTTGTAACAACAGAAAAACCAACAGAGACGGTTAATAACGAAAGAAATTCTTCATTTGTATCAAAGCGACATTTGTGCTAGACATATCTGACACATCTACTGATGAGACCATTCTTGATCCAGTTCGTAATAAACGTGCATGTTTGTCATCAAGTCGCGATGAATAGTTGTTAGTTAGTAGACTTCTTCCTAATTTGAATTTTTATATGTTGTATGTACTTGTAGATTGAATTTTCACGGTACACTAATTTTTTTTTCTAATGAAAATGAATTGTTTTTGTTTTATAAATATGTAAAATGGGTTTCATTATCACTTTTCTTGTACGATTTTTTGGGAAAAAACTTAGCGTTTTTTCATCTTACACAATTTTTTTAAAGTTGGGAAACATATCCCCAAATTTACCATAAGTCACACGTATTTTGTACACGAATTGTTTTGCACGGTTTTCTGTGGAACATATCTTCCGTGTAAAAAAAGAGTTGGGTAATATATATATACCCAACTCTTGGGTAATAGAGTTCATGTGTGTGGCGATGATTACATTAAAAAAAAAAAAAGAAAATTTCTTTTTCCAAAAAATTTGCCCTACATCTCTAATTTAAATTGTATTTCTTTATAATGCATTTAAAATTTATAAATACTGTAATAATAAAATATATTGCATGTTTTTTCATGGCACTTGTATAACGGAAAAGTACCCAAATTTCTTTACAAAAAATTGAGCAGATTTACTCCAACTGGATTACTTGCAAATGGAAAAGAAAAAAGAAATGCTAAGAAAACATTTGAAATACAACACACACACAGATATATATCGGCAACTAAATTTATTTCAGGGGATCTAAATACTTTTTTCAATTCAGATAAAAATAATAATCTCTCCCGTAAATTTTGATAGCAGATACAATGTTCTACCATGGTTCCAGTTAATGGGAACAAAACTGTAATGATATTAATACTTGCAATATATGTTGATCCAATGATATAGATATGAGGGAAGGAATATCCTTAAATTTCAAATACCCACCATTAATTAAAATTTTTAGATTAATTTTAAAATTTTTTTTTTACTTCTTGCTTGAGAAAACTAATAATGTGTGATGTTTTCTTTGACAATTTTTCTAAATTCGATAATACTTTGCATTATTTGTATAATAAATCCTTGGTATTAAATGCTAAAATGATTAGTTCTGTACGTAGATTAGATGTGCATAGTGTAAACATTTTGTTTTTCATCATTCTCCAAGAAATACATAAACTAATTATGCTTTTTATTTGCATGAGTCCTCTATAATAACATGAAAAATTACTTATATACTTTATGATATGTATTATAATCAATTATATATATTTAATCATGCAATTACGCTACAAAAAACAAACAAACAATATTATTGAAACTTAATATAATTAGGTAATAATATAACTAACGTAATACACTAAAATCAAGTAAAGCTTTTTAAAAAAATCGTACACATAATTTAATGTATGTATAGTTTTAAATTAATTTACAATTTCTCTGCATCACTCTATAACATTGGTTGATTTGGATGATTTAGACATTAAGAAAACAGAAATAAAATCAAAATCTTTTAAATGTAAAAGAAAAATCTTTTAAATGTAAAAGAAAAATCTTTCTAACAGATCTTACAATATTTAATAACGTAGTGGCTCATTGAAATCTATGTAATACACTACATAGAGTTCAATGAATCTACCTCTAAGGAGCTTTAAATTTGAAATTGACCTTTACACTATTTATTGTAATTGGAATAATGTAATTGGAATAATATCCTTGTTCTTAGTCAGTATTCACTCATCTGTTTCTTTATAACAAAACAAACAAACAAAAAAAATAACATAGTCTGTCAATTAAAAATAGAACTGTTTTGATTCTAATTTGCCTGTGTCACGAAAAATTCTGTCCTAATGACAAAATCTTCAACTGTTAAAACAAACTTTTTGATTATTATTTTTATACTTAAGGACTAATTAGTTGCATTCAAAAACACGAGACAATAAAAGGTAAGATTTTTACAGCTGTTCAGTCATATTGTCAGGTGGTTAAACTAAAATTCATATACATATCCTTTTTTTTTAATTCAACAAAATACCATCGGATGTTTAATCAAAACATAATACATCAATTTACCTAAATTTTGTCATAACATATATTTTGCGAATCATAAATAAGTCATCTGTTGAAATAAATTCATTTATTAGAAGAGAAAGAAAATAAATATACATTTTATAATATATAAAATGTCTGAAAGCTTATGCAGTATGAATTGAAGTAGATCAAGAATTCACAATATGAATCAGATTCTCACATGGTTAGGCTGACGCAAGGATTCATCGGTAAGCCTGAGAATTAAGCCATTTTTTCTGTATAACTAAACAATTCATATATTCTTAGTCTTAGAGATTTAAAAAAAAGTAAAATTTGACTTTAGGTAAGCAGAATAGCAATTAAAACTCATCAGAAAGGGCGAAAAAAAATGCAAGCTCCAACTAAGATCTTGCTATTTTAGAAAAAAGTGCCGTATTTTAAAGTGCATAAGGAGCACTCTGATTATATTGGGCTTAAAATTTGGGGAAAAGTTTTCACAAAATATATTTTTTGTTTTAAGTTGTAAAAAAGTGTTTTTTTATTGTTTATCATAGAAACCATTTAATTCATCGCCATTTTCTTCTGATACATCTCATTCAGCTGTATCTTGCTCATAATCATCATCAGAATTACTCTCATCATAAATTGCATTATCTTCAGTAACATCCATGGTGTTGCTTATACTGCATTTTTTACAAAGTTTTTACATTCACTTCTTTCTTCATGCCATTTTTCACCCAATTGCTAACTTCACTAGTTGCTGGCTTAATGACTTTTCTTGTTGGTGTTATGTTGGAATCGACATCTTGCTCTCATTTTTATTTCATCCCCCCCTCATTAGTACCATGAACTGAACATGGACTGTAAGTCCACTAGAAATAACTGTCAATTGGGTTTGTGATTGTTTGCCTTCTTGGCGTCAGCTTGATGCTTACGGTGTTTTGAGTTATGAAGATTTGAGTACTTAAATGACTTTTTAATATCTGTTATATTATCCATATATATGACATCCTCTCTTTTAATTTCTGGGAATCTTTTTATTATAACAATGTTCCTAATACACGTTAAAATATAGTTTCATGATACGTAGAAGTGTAATTAATCTCTCTTCCCACTGTATTTAAAAACATCGTCATAAGCAAAATTCGAAAAAATGCAATTCACTTCTGATCTTAACATATTTACCTTAAAACACATGGAAATGAAGGAGGATTTTCTTGAAGAAGTAAATAATAAAACCACTTAAAATGATTCAATTGAAGTAAGAACAAATCTCTCAAATTTTAATTATAGGATGCCTTATTTTAACATCTTTGTTGGATAACATGAATCTATTTTGTTCACTAACGTGACCATGCTATGAAACAATTTTTCTGAATTATTCTCTGGCATACAGTGAGTATAGGAAGTATTCGTACATTGATAGTCGTAATTTAAAATAGCTTGGCTGTCAAAAAATACATAGCTATTTTTTTAAAAATAAGTAATTAGATATGTATATTAAAATACAATTTACAATGTAGAATTCACTTGAAAAAATTACGTAATATAAAATTCGTAAATCATAAATAACTTATAATCTTGTAGAGTGGAAAGTATTCGTCCAATTTACGTAAAATTAAATATTTACACTAACATTTTATAATTAATACATCTTAGTATATTCTTTAGTTTGAATAACTTCTTAGAGCCATCCTTGATTTAACCAAATCTAATAGCCCTGAACAAGAAATGTGTAATCCTACTTTTAAGAATGTTTATCTAAAATGTTTATCTGATCAAATGTTTCCATAAATATTCCATGGGATTGATGTTTGGTGACTAAGGAAGAAAATTCATAAATTTATTTGTACCGTATAAGAATCAACCACGTACTTAGAGCATATGCTTGGGTTCATTGTCATGCACACGCAGCGGTCGTTGTTTTCATCGAATCGTGAATTCTAGTAATGCTAGCGTGGTATGTAAGTTTGGAGAGAGATGTACCAGCTCAGGTGTGGTCCTCGTCACTCGACCGAGGCTCAAATTTGTGAGATCCTTTGCCAACAGCCTTTATGTTGCTTCTCAGTGGCGATGTTAATAAACAATTACATTACATCCAATTCCTCTCATTCACAAATAATTTTTTTTCATAAAATACGGCTGTGGATCTTTTAAAACTCTTCACAAATATGTAACAAGATTTACAGATGAGAGTTTGAGGATATTCCCTAATGAAATTGAAATTTGGAATATACCAGAAAAAGTCAACTCGAGGCAAGAATCGAGAGGATCTTTTAAGTAACCTTTAAGAAAAAAAATCTCAGGGAGTTAAATCAGGGTTTCTTGGGGCGGAGGGGGGGATCACTGATTAAGAGGAAGGTCATTTTCTCTGAGACCAATCCATCTTAGAGGGAACTTTTTATTTAAGTATCCCCAAACAGATCCGATGGTATGGAAAGTATCGAGACGCGGTTGATTTTCAAACCATACGAGTAACTGCTGTTACAAGCTATTATCCAATATGATAAAGAACAAAGAATTAATTTTTGCAAGTTTGCCCTTATTGACCTCGACAAAACGAGTCCATCATAACTAAGTTTGTCTATAGTAATGAAGTGATGTTTCATACCAAATGTAATATCAACCGACTCATTGCTTACATAAGAGGCATAGCAATGGTTGAAGTAGCACGGTTAAGCTGTTTTGAAGAAGGTTAAGCTGTTTTATGCCATATCACAAGATACACCTTTTAGAAAAAAAATGAAATAAATTATTAATTTAATTGTTGACAACTTTTGGCGGCAGCACCTGTGTAACATAATAGAAGGAGAAATGGGCATCCTCATACGTCTTTCATGCGGGAATATCCAATCTTCGCACGGGTGATTTGAAAAGTATAACATTCGAGATATCAATAAACATTAATACAAAAAATATGGCAGTACTGTTAAAAAAATTCACCTCATGTGGGTGCATATAAATAAAATCAATCCAACATGGAGAATAATGACAAATGGCACTTTATTCATAAATATTTTGGACTAAACGACACATAAGTAGCAAAGCTTGGGCATTAACAGTATAAACAGAAAACACAGTACTTGTAAGGATTAGCGACACAGATACAGGAACAAAACAGCCCTTGAACAGTAAAAAATGTATCCAGCAGTGTTCAGGTCACCAGTTTACTAGTTCGTACACGGACAAACTTCCACAATAATACTCTGCACTTCCAAGGCAGACTCCGATCAGTTCCAGTGAATACCCCTGCAGATACCGGTCGCTTCAGCAAATTCACTCGGCCATGCTACGCTCAGCCAGATGCCGACCGCTTCTTGTCGATTTCCCGATCGATTTCACCGGCTACGCATATCTTCGCTATTTAGGTCAGGTGTTATGTCACAAGGAAAATTCAAGAAGAGTCTATAATTTTTTTTCCAGTGGAGGTTTCGCCCAGATTCCAGCATTTTCTAGAAACATCTTTTTGTCTCCAGTAGCTAATACTCTCGCTAAATCTTCAAAACAGTCGCCAAATTCATCGCCGAGGTTTTAGGATCATTACACTTTCCTTGGTTGAAAGAATAATGAAATCTCTGTAAATGTCTCTTTTCCTTTCTAAGGGATTCTTTGCAGGGAAGCATCATCTCGGGTTCGTAGCAACGCTTATTATGAATCGAATCAAACCAGATATAATACAATAGATAGAATGATACAATACCTGTGAAGCTCAATGCAATATTTCATAATTAATTTTAGCTTCATTAAAAAAATATCAATGATTGGTATTTTATAAATTACAATTTTTTTCACAATTTTAATTTATTTTTTAATCCTAAAAATTTCTTTAATTAATTAATGGCAAGCAAAGGCCTAATTGATTTTAAATTTATGCCTTTCCCTTTGATATTTTATTAACTAAATCATTCAGTTTGCTATTTTATTTTCTAAATAAATAAAACATTATAACACACAAGAAATAAAGTAACACAAACATTTATTGTTAATGTTTTTTATTAAGTAAAACTATATTTCATCCAGTTTTCTTAAATTTAAAGTATTTGTAACATACATAACTATAATTTTATAAGCTTTAACTATCAGTAATATCTATCTTTATTGATGTCACAAAAAATTGCCATTTAGAACTAATGTATTTGAGCCCAAAAGAATTTCTCAACGATTTATCTCATGAGATCACATTTATCAACGATTTATCACATATATTCTCTCATCAAAATAAATAAATAAAAATAAAAAATTTAAAAAGCTTATGAGCAAACAATGATTTTAATTTTTGTTATTCAACAATACAATTGTAAAAAAGGACAAGTACAATAGAAGATTTGTAAGAGAAACTGTAAAAATTTTCTTCAAAATCATTAACAAGAAAAAAGTTTCATACTTTTAAGTAATTGATATGAATAACTTATTTCTTCCAACTCAATTCATTTTAATACAATATTCACTTTTTAATTTTTGAATATCTGGTTATCTATATTCCAAAAAGGCTACAAAATATTCTAAGCCAATGTTTTTTATTGGTATTTTAAAAAGAAATTATCCAATCTTTTTTTCATGATACTTTAATTGCTTTCTATTCAAATTTAAGTCCCGAAATTGAGCTTCTTAAGCCTAGAAATAGGAAGGAGATTGAAAGAATAACTTGTTTTCTCGAGCCAGTTCATCTAAAATGCAAGAACATCCGAGTCAGCAGCCCACCAGAAACCTATTCTTTGCTGTTATGAATTATTCAGTGGCTTACTTTGTCCTTTCCTTCGATCTGCCTTCCCAGGTGTATAATCTTCTATAAACGTCGTGTACACCTCCGGAGAAACCCGAAGATACCATCATTTTAATGTGTAATCCATGCCTTCAAAATCAGATTGCTTTCCGAGTGAACTATGATGTTCATAATAATACATAAAATATTGGTTGTGCATTTTTTTTATACTTCCAGAAGATATTTTTGATTGACAACAGGCATTTTAAGACTTATAATGTAAGACTAATTATACGATGTTTTGCCACAGTAGGTTTGCATATATGGAAGCAAAATAAATTATATATACTAATATTATCTATTATCCTCGTACACTGATGAATTTGATCAATTCTAATAATAATTAAAAAATATATATGAAAATTTATTCTTTAATTCTTATCATTGCTGAAAATTAACAGAATACTATACGATACATAAATTGATTTCAAACACTTTTTACTGGCATTTACTTTAATTAATTTATTTATTTTGAATATGTTAATATATAAAAAAATACATGCTGAGAAATTACCATAGATACTTTATTTTTACTATCTGCTGATAAAATTAGAAAATATTTTTTTTAGTATTAGTTTAATTAAAAACCCGATTTTTTTTTTCTAAAATTTCGTATGATTTTAGAAAAAAAAAATTAAATTTCCGTATGATATAAAATCCGATATGATTTTTCCTCAAATGTGTTAAGTAATCATATGTAATAATTATATAGTGTTAAACTCATTAGAATATCTATAATTGTTCGGGAAATCTAAAGAACAAGTATATATAGATAAAAGAACAGGTTAAAAAACAGTTTTTTTTTAATGGACAAGGACGGATAAAAACAGTTCATCCAAAAGAACAGAAATTCCCATCTCTCTGTAACATCCGATTACCTCGTATGTTATCTTGTGCCATCACTAATATCTAATATTAAACAATATGACACCAATAATTACAGAACCACCAAAACCACTTTCAACATTTATTAATATCTATCCTCTAAGACAATAATAATATAGCTCTCCAGGTCAAGTTTATTAATACTTTAATTCAACCCACCAATAATAATCTAACAGCTTCTTACCAATTGCAAGTCTGAATCTGGAACAACTGTTGAAAACACTAGAACAATTCTCAATCCGAGTGGTTTACACTCGGACCTCAACTCTAATCCTTAAATCAACTTTCCAATACTATAGCATTTAGATTCCACCTCCTCTCGTTGCAACGCCTCTCTGATCCTCCTTCTCCTCTCTTTCTCTACTCCTTCAGATGGAGTTTATATACTTCTTAATTTAACCGCTTCACTTCATTCCTAACTGCTTTGCATATTACATTCTTCATCACGTTTCATTTTTGGTTGGGCAAAGGTTGTTTAGCGAAAGCAATCAATCTCAATTGAAAGTCCCCAAGGTTAGTGAAGAGAAACCGCGAATAGCCCAATGTCACATCTCTATATTATACAAGTATATTAATGCATTTATTGCTTTTTCTTACAAGTTTTTTTCTTTCCAAAGTGTTCACTTGAGAAAATATTTCTGAAGAGTTTCTTACTTGCGTTACTTTAAACAATGTAATACGTCTCAAGGACAGGAAGTGTAAAATACACTTAGTAATGACAAGCGATGTGATACGTGTTGCTAATCAATAAAAGCAATTCGTCTTTTTAACGGAAGTTTATACACCATTGATTTGACGCTGATAATGAATTGACGCCTTATTAGAAGTAATTAAGGCTAGTGAGTTCCCATGATCGAGCGAGACAATGCACTGTACCACCCTGCCCGATCCATTGTTGTCCATACGTTCCAACCAGATTGAAACGCACGTCAATGCTGTAATGGAGGGAAGGGGGCATCATGCTAAAACCACATAGAAAAACGCATAGCAGTGGATACGAGTGCATCGTCCAACAGCTGCGGCAATACTTCCTGAAGGAAGAGTAGACGTTCAGGCAACAAGTACGGTTCGATGAGGTGATCTTCTACACTGCCAGCTCATACATTTACTGAAAAACGTTCCTGAGCTGCAAGTGTTCCTGTTGTGTGTGGGTTTTCCTCCAACCACGCATGGGTGTTATGTGAATTGAACATTCCCTCCCGGGTGAAGGTCGACTCATCAGTGAACAGAACGGTGCCTGGGAAATGGGGATCTCTTGTGCGCATCTCTAAATACCAACGTGAAAATGAATATCGTGAAGTAAAATCATCTTCGTGCAATAACAGCACGCGCTGGATGTGATAGGGGTGCCTGTCGATAGTATGCGGGATCCGCTAGACGGTCATATGAGAAATCCTGATATGACAGGCGATAGACCTCATACTGGTATTAGGATTGTTCGGCACCAGATCCAGCACAGTCTCCTTGTTGTTTGGTGTTATTACTCTTCACTCATTTTTCATTCTGTCCACGACGAAGGATCCAGTATTGGGTAATCTCTGGTGCAAATGGGTAAAAAAGGCATAGCTGGGAGCACGCGTGGATTGACGCATTGCCGACAAACGGTGGCGGACCCAGAAGCTGCTTCTTCCTCAATTCTGCAGCATGAACAAGACACCATGGATGTTCCCATATCGACCAGAACAATTTCCCGATGATTGGTTACTAACGACCAGCACTCATGGCGTCCGTTTAGAAGACTACCATTGACCCCACCGCAAAGACGCTAACGTCTGCAATGGTGCCGAACTCGAGCGATGTAGATAAAAAAATGGAGCATGATCGTGTTCTCAGATGTGTCAAACTTCTGTTTCTCAAATGATAATCGCTACGTACGAGTGTGACGTTCACGTGGAGACAAATCCTATCAGGCAGCAATTGTAGAAACTCTCCACCACGCGACAACAAGGCATCTTGGTTTGGGGCGCAATTGCGTACAATTCCAGATCACCTCTAGATCGTATTCAAGGCACTATGATGGTCCAATGAAACGTGGATGATGTGTTGTGGTCGGTGACACTCCCCTACCTTCAGGGGGTACCTAATGCCCTTTATTAGTAGGATAACGCCAGACTGCACATTGCTCGCATCAGCCAAGATGCTCAGTAAGGTGTACAGACGCTTCCTTGGCTACCGTTATCTCCTGATATTTCACCAAGTGAACACATTTAGGATGTGATTGGACGCCATTTGCAGACCCTGTCACTGAAGCGTTTAGAAGATGAATTGTGACAAATGGTTGACAGGGTATGGAGAGCTATTGCTCAGGACGCCATCCGTACTCTCCTTGACTCTGTACCTAGACATGTTGCTACGTGTATTGCTGTCCACGGTGATCCAACCTACTGAGTCAACGCTGTTCTCACTATGTATTATACATATCATTTCGAAATAAGGATCACTTACTGTCCGTTATTGTCTCTCTCTCCGTTTACCGAATTTCAACGCTTTCTGGTCATTCCATCTTGGAATGCATATTTAATGTCGCTTTGATTACTGTATGTCGCTATGCCTCCTGAAATCAACGATAGAAATGATTATATGTATAAGAACTCGCGCATAATGCTTTTCATTACAGCGCCGTCTACCGGTTCACCACTCTCTCTCTCTCTCTGTCTATGCATTATGTGATATGAAAAATTTCTCGTTTAGATGTTTTCTATCACCCCTTAAATTTTTGCCTATGAGTTTCGAAATACCCTGTATATTCCTCTAGCTTTAACTTCTGCAAAATTTTTAATCAAATCTATAGCATATAAAGAAACGTTTACATTCTTTTCTCTAAATAATATCAATTGATCGATTATAACTCGTGGCAGGATGTGAAAGTAAATTAATAATTTTTCATTAATCAAATTGTTTTAAAAACAAAGTTTCTTCTCATGGTGTGAATGAAATTCTCGAAGAAATCTTCAAAAAATATTTTAATATTTCATAAGATTTTTTTTTTTAAAAAAAAAAGAAAAATAACTGTTACGGCAAAATAAGTTATTAGACTTAAAAAAATTAGTAACAACTGACATGCAAATTGTAACTAAAATTTGAACAAGAATTGCTTCACATGAATTATTGGAAAGAATCCTAAAATTATTTACGAGAGAATTAGGAGGTAAAATATTGGTTTTTAGAACTTATTTAATTACAAATATTAGTTAAATATTATTTTAACTTTTTGATCAAAAATGTTTTTACGTTGTAGGATTACTTGACAGATTTAAAATTTTTAATGATGCTGTTGCAACGATGAGTTTGAAAAGTGTGATTGACTCTTCATATTTTATTACAAATTTGATGTTTTAACCAGCTCTTACAACAAACAACAAAAATAGGTTTCTTTTATTGAACTCCAAATTATCTAAGAACTATTAATTGAAGAATTAAAAATTTAAATACATTTAAATAATTATAAAATGGTAATGGTCGAGTCCACTCTTTTATAGAGGGAGCCACTCGTTGTCAGAGAGTGCTGTTTGTACTGACTTTGTTAGAGACTTTCAAGAGACACGAGAGTGTACAGATGTATAAGTTTTTCGGTAAAATATATGTTAATTAAATTAATTGTAGATTAGTTACTTCTGTTACACTGCGATAGAGAATTATTAAAGACACGAAATACTGAGCTACCAATGCGATTGACGGAACGAAAATAGTTAATATATTTGATTATAACAATAAAAGTTGAGAAAACATTGCATGAATCAGTATTTTGTGTGTTACTTTTTAAAAAAAGGTACTTAAAATTTTCGGAATTAATCACAGAATTTCAAATTGAAAGATTGCTCACATAACTAGCCAAATGAAAGTGAGCTTCATCAGATAGAGTTGACATTTTTGAAATATTTGTCTATCACGAAAGCACGAAGCTCCCCCCTCCACTCAATGATGACTACTGAAATGGTAAAACATCTACCATTCTAAGTCACTTCCCAATCAATGGCGGACAACTGGCACGGGAACAGTGGTAGTGGGATATCGAGAAGTTATTTCTGCCGCACCCTGTACGTGAGTTTTGTTTTCTCTTCAATGAAAAATTCTATTACCAGCATAAAATTTCGGAATAATCAATGCTACGCAAAGTTATTTTATATTATTGGTTTATCAACATAGGACCGGTGCTTCATTATATTTAAAAACCGTTAATTTAATAAACATAAAAGCAGTAATGAGAGAATAAGAAATTTCATAGAAAAAGAAATTTTAAAAATACCTTAAAAGCTAAAATTAATATGTTTTATGGGTTTTTCATAATAGAGATTTATTTCACTATCAAAAGAGAAAAAAAAGTATCCTCTCTTCAAATGCTAAAAGGAAATATGAAAGTTATCTTTAGTGAAAAATATTTTAGTAATCTTCACCACAGTTTTAATTACAATAATCTCCTTCCGTGCGGTTTCATAAAAGAATGACAATGAATATATTTTCTGATCTCAGAAGCCAATTTCGAAAGGATATTTTCTTTTAAGTTGATTGGATACGAATTTTTGAAGTATTTATAATGTTTATTTTCAAGAAGTGAATTTAAAATACCTTAATTTTAATTCATTATTATACTAATCATACACTTTTTTTTTATTTTACTAATATGTTTCTTTTGTATTGTAGTTACGTAATTCTGTTGCGATAACATATTAATAAAAAGGACTGTAATTAAAATAATCCGTTATTAAAAATCTTTTGCTTTAATTTTTTGAATAATTCAAATCTATAAGGGTGGTTTAATTCAATTGTAAAAATAAACAGATATTTTTTAATCACTATTTAAGGAAAAAAATAGAATGACAAAAAAAAATTTAATATTTCAAAATTTGAACAAAATGCTTAAAAGAATTCTAAAAATTCTCTGTTATTTTTCTTTCTTACAATTTTATCTAAATTATTTATTTTTATCTTTTTTGCATCTGTTGTGATATTAAGAGTTATTTATATTTACGTAGTGTCATTAAATATTAAGGTTTAAAAATGAAAAAGTTTTCATTACACAAGGAAAAAAATAAATTTACACTTCATATTTCACTAGCAAACAATAAAAGTTATTTAATCTGTTTGAGTTAAATATATATATATATATAAATTCTCATATGCAGAATTGATCCTCTTCCAAAACATAAATATTGTAAATTGTTGCACTTAGCCAGCTTTTACTGTTCAGTCCGAGTTAAAAAAAAAAATGTCTCTAGATATATCGTTTCATGACAAGATGAAATAATATACCTATGTCATTCTTCCGAAGATTTTTGAATTTTAACAAAGAGAATGGTAACTAAATTTGTGTATGTACATATTTTGTACACTGAATTTGTACATTCCCCCCCCCCAATTTACAGCTGTAACGAAAAATTAAAAAAGCTCCATGGGTTGAGAATCCAAAGAATAGCCTGTTCTTTCAAACTACTTCATCAATGAAGCGCGAACTTGAACTCTCAATTTTGGAATTTATCTTTAGAGATCTAGCACCTAAAAAGGAGAATTAGACGCATGAGACAAAATAAGCTCCGGGTTTTATTTAAAGCAAACATCTCCAACTGGGCCGCATTAGAAGAATACGAGTAGTTTGGGGCTAAGCTAAATCTAACCCTAAGATACTAACAATAGCGTATGATAAAAAAAAAAAAAAAAAAAAAAAAAAGATTATGAAATATACGCGTAACATATTTAAGCAATTAAAATTTAATAAATTATGATTTTTGTTTTGTAAAGGCGGCAAGATGAAATTTGAATTTTATATATGTTATACGAAATTATATATATGAAATTTTTTTATAAATTTTATATGAATAAAGATAATTAGAAATAAAATTAATGCGATATTTGGCAGAAATATCTGGTTCGATTAAAATGATTGTATTTTTTTGGGAGTGTTCAAGGTCTTCATCCGTTTTTCTGGTTTTGATTTAACTCTTAAATTGCTTCACTCTCGAAAATAGTCGCTCACTAATGTATGTGTTCCTTAGCAATAATGACATGAAGGGAAAAAATTGTGCCGGGGGGGGGATAGCTTTTCTTTTAAATTGGAAGTCAAATAGTAATTCCATGTATTCTATTTGAAAATTTGCATGCAACATATCTAAATCGTCTGTAAATGGAGTGGGAAAATAAAAATAAAACATTTCTTTATATCTTAGAAAATTCTTGAATTTATTTTCAAATGTTTGTCTCAAGGGAATGACTTGACTTAAAAGAAGACTTTTTAACACAATCACTCTCTAATTAATTTATGGAGTTATATTTTCATGCAGTGGGTATTAATATTTCTTTCGCTCTGCACTCACTTCTTGGGCCGCATTGATAGTGTGCCGTAGTGGAAAATATTTCGAGGCATCCATTTCATATTTAAAATCTTTTATTAACAAGTTTATATGGCACACACACAATTATATCGGAAATAATCCTGCACACAACCACTCCGGCTAACTCCGACATATCGTCTAAAAACACTAAATATACGAGCCATGATGTCACAATAGGCACACTAAGCTACATGTAGCCCACGAGATGGACACCCTTGATTTAAAGCAAAAATTAGTATTTTGAACAGGTAGGGGTGGAAAACTATTGTTCGGGGGGGGGGAGAGAGAGAGAAAAGGTCTAAACGTAATGCTCCAACATGGAAAAACGAACGTCGGAGAAAAAAAATTATACGGAAAAACCCTCACTGAATTAGATTGAACTATGAGAAAAACTTCTGAGGCAATGTAGATTGGAATCTGAAGAACGGTAGAGGGGGGAGGACTCCGAAAGAATAGAATTTTCGGCCGCAAATCTTCGAACTAGGCGAGGTAGGTTCCAATAAGAATCCCGTTGAGAGGAAACGGATCTAGCTCTTTCAGCTGCCCGACCTTCGCAGTAGGCCCGAATCAAGCAGTAATTGAAATAAGTCCACGTTGCCAAAGGAATGGAAAACATTTTTGAACTGGAAGGGATCATTTGAAAGGCAGATATTTAATTCTCTTGATCTATTCGCGTCTGTTTCGTAATCTATTTATGCATTCAAATGGAATCAAATCTGAATTTCCCCCCCATTTAATTGTATTTATTATTTTCAATTTATATTGTCATTTTCAAATATATGAACTAATAACACTGTCGGATTTTTATAAGGTTTTAATTAAAAAAATGAAAAAAAAAAAGGCATTTATATATATGGTGGACAAAATAATACATAAGAATTTGGCTTATATGTTTATAATTCTCTCAAAGAATACTTTTAACTGTCAACATGTAGAGTTTAGGGCTTATAATATAAGACTAATTGTTTGAAGATGTCTTACTACAGCAGGTTTATATATATTTGTGCAATATTTGACATTATTGGCAATTTAAATTTGATCAAATTTAAGAATATTTTATGATGAATTTTTTTATGAAAATTTTTTCTCTTTATTTTTTATTTTTATTACTGTAGGGAAAAGAATAAAAATAGGATAGGAATTTAAATATTTAATACATTTCATGTGTAACTTAATTTATTTGTTCCTTTAACTAAATATATAGAAAATAATTAATCAAGTTTATACACAGAAAATTTTAATGATTGTAGATACTGCAATCGAAAACAAATCCTATTTATATATTATTTTGTGCATTTTAGCTAGAGTATAATATCTAATATAATGATATTAAAATATAAAAAGCAAACTTTTTTAATTAATTTTTTTCCAATAAAAATATTAAATGTTTTTGCCAAAAATTCACATAATACTTTATTATATAAAAACGATTTCAAATTTTCATTTACCAGCATTTGCTTCAATTCACTATTTTGATTATATAAATACATAAAAAATATTGGCATCAAAAATTATCAAAGATTCTTTATTTTCACTATCACCTGATACAATTAGAAAATAGTGTTCGATTTAGTATTAATTTAATACAAAACATGATTATTATTTCGTGATATTCAACCGTTTCGTTAAATATTTAAAGTAATAACATTAAATAATTGTGTTATAGTAAATTCATACAAATTCATTCATACAAATTCTTCAAGGAATCTAAAGAACACGTGAATCAGAGAACAGGTTAAATAGTTCTTTAAAAATGAACAAATTGTGCATCCAAAAGAACTGAAATTGTAGAAATATTACACTAAATAGTAGTTCACGGTCCAGCTGCCACGTAATGCAAATAATGAAAAAGTTAAATAATTCTGTAGATCAAAATAAATTTTTTGTAAATATATTGCCTTCATCATTTTATAATGGTATGAGATTGTACGAAACATGTAAATGATGTCACACAGATATTATGTTAATAGCTTACAGTAATCACAAATTGAAACCTGAAAGTAAATTAGTCTATTATGTTTAACTGAGATATATAAAAATGCCAAATTGAATTTTATTGTTGAAAATGTAGATTCTAAGCCAAACCAAAAATTAATTATCAGAATAGATCAAGTAAAACTACCTGACAAAAATGAGGTTTTGATTAAATATAAAGAAATTTTAAAGGATTAGAGGGTTTACCAGGTCTTCCCTATCACATGATATTTAAAGAAAATGTAACTCCCATTATAGATCCGCCTCCTCCCGAAAAAGGGCATCTCAAACAATTCTAAAAGATCTAAAAGAGGCATTACTTGATTTATAATATAAAGACATTATAGCGCAAGTAAATACATTGAATAATTGGGTAAATAGTTAATTTATAATTGAAAAATCAAGTGGTAAATTGCGGATAAGGGTTTAACCCAATAAATTTAAATAAAACTATTAAACAAGAACAACTCATTATATCATCTTCTGATGAAATTATTAATAAATTTGATGATGAAAAATATTTTCGATATTATTTTAGAAGGTTCTTATCAAATTCCCTTAGATGAGAAAAGATCTGAACTTAGTAGTATCGGTTCTCCATTCGGTAGATATAAATTTAATAGATTACCATTTGGAATTGCTTAGGCCCTTTAAGTCTCTCAGAAAAGAAACCAGAAACTGTTTGGAGATATTGAGGATGTGCAAATTTATTTTGGTGACTTGATAATAGAGCAGGAACACACAACTAAAGGGGATTACAACAAAATGCTGTTGCTTGTATTAGAAAGAGATAAAGCTAATAATGTAAAATTTAATTCTGAAAATTTTCAATTTAGAATCAATGAGGTCAAATACAGGGGCTAAGTAATTTCTAAAGAATAAATTAAGTTAGATAAATCTCTCGACCAAGCAATATATAAATTAGACAAGCCAATGAACAAATCATATATTAGAAGGCTCCTGGTACAGTAAATGCTTTGCCAAAAACCATTCCGAATGTACAAAAAAATTACAGCACCTTTAAGAGAGCTATTAAAAAGTGACGTTGATTTCAATTGGTTATGGGAACATGATAACATTAAAATAGTATTAAAAAATTGATAATATTAAAAAATTTCTCAGTTCACTCTTGTCTTAATAGTTTTCAATAGTGCAAAAGAGGTAACTAATTAGTGTGATAGTTCAAATGATGGATTAGAGCATTCATTCCCTTTGCAAAAAAGTCACATTAAATTTTTTGCTTCCAGAAGTCTCACTGAAAGGGAAAATAATCATACATAGACGGAGAAGGAATTACTGGCAACTTTTTTGGCAATAATTTGGCATATGGACATAAAATATTGGTTCAAAGTGATCATGGACTGTTAATTTCAATTTTTTTTTTTTAAAAAAAAAGCGAAATTTCTGCACGTTTACAGAAAGTGCCGTTGAAATTATTAAAGTGTGAATAAAATGTTGAGTACTTGCCAGATGTAGATATGTATCTTGCAGATACTTAGTCACGGGCCTTTCTTTAAGATGTAGTGCTTGATGATCTGGAAATGATGCAAACTATGCAGTCATTTGATAAATGACTTCCTATGAGCACTCGTAGAATAAATCCATTTCAAAAATGCACCCCAAGATGATGAAGACTAAAATACATAAATTATTGTAAGAGGATCGGCTAGAAAGAAAGAAAATTCCTCTAAATTTAAAAGTATTCCAGAGATCCCAAAATTAATTGTATCTTATGGCACGTTTGTTGTTTTTAAATGAAAAAACAGCTGTCCCTGAGCAATTAAGATCTGATATGTTATTAATACACGGAAATCATCTAGGCATTTAAAAATGCAAAAATAGGGCTCGAGTAATTATGAATTGGCCAGGAATTTCATAGGATATTTAAAAATGACATACATGATCATTTGTTAAGTTTATTTAATTTTGACATTCATGAATCGGATACAGATAGCTTTTCATAAATAATTGCAATTTATTTAAATTATAAAATTATGTTTGCCCCGAAGTAGGTGCTAAGATGCTCCTGATCATTGATTGAGAACTATTGTTATTTGAGCAACATATTTACTACTAATAATTCCAGTCTGATTCATTATCCTTTTTTCTGGAGTAAAACATGTCTTAATATTTCGACTCTTTAGCACAATGCTAAACGAGTTTCCACTTTACGTGTTAAATGGAAAAAATTGCTTATTTATGGAAGGTTTTCAAATTTTAGAACTCGGAAATACAAACAAACGTATAGCAACAGGAATATTAGTATTAAAATTTAGTCTTTTCTATCTGAAAAAGTTGTTCCGAATTTAATTTAGTCTCTTCTGCGTTTAGCAACAACAACTTTAAAGAACACTTTGAGTTAAATATAATTTAATAAACCTGCATTCCATAGACTTTAATTACATGTATTCCAAAATCTACATTATTTCCTAACTAGGAGTGTGGAGGTGGGCTTTGTTTGAGAAAGCAAAACAAAATTGAAAATTTTACCTTTTATTTTGGATTTTCTGAGTAATAATAACTCTTTAAAGAATCATCATTTCTGTTTTAAGATCACAACTAAATTCTACAATTTCCTCGAATTTTTATTTTCCCATTCAAACGTCATAAACATTTCGAAATATCGTAAATTAGCGAACCCATTGAACATAGATCAGCTGTTTCTTTCAGAATCATTCTTAAACAAATATACAACAATGCTCAAAGAAATGATACAGTTTCAAATAGTCATCTAGCATGTATGATAATGGTAGGAACATTAAAGATGGAGATAATAACTTTACTTGCGAGTAATGTATTTATTTTTCAACGAGATTTTCATCAAACACAGAATTGTAATAACATGAAAAAAAAAAGACATTAATATTCTAACATAATTCTCAGACTTCAGAAGAAATGTCCTTTAGTTTGAGAGAAACATTCATTTCATTTCTTAATGCAAAATGATAAAAATTTCATAATCATGTTTTTAAAAGGGAATATATTATTTAATTTTATAATGAAATACGAAATAGTGATATCGATTAAAATAGTATTCATTTCCGTATACTATGTAAAGAGTAGCACGAGCAGTTGTGTGATTGCTACTACTAATTAGAAGTTAACAAATGGATAATCCCATTTTCAGCGAGTCTGCGCACTCCCTGTGAGTAAAGGTTGAATAAAAATTTTAACAGATATATTCAAAGCCTCCTTTACAGGTTTCCACCCCGTGAACGTAACAATGTTAATTTTGTGGATTCCTACTACCGTTCTCAAATCTATAACATTTATCAATTTGAATGCAAAAAGTGCATTCTAGAGAGAAAAATAATGAAGGTTTCTGCAGAATTATTACTTTCCTGATTATTGAAAATATTTCAGAATATTTTTAAAGACCGAAAAACCCAGAATCAAATCTTCAAAATAAGAATAAAAAATTTTGAGAAATCGGAGGAAAAAAAAATGGTACATTCGCAGAAACATTTATATTTGCTTATATTAAGACGCATTTTTTTACATTCAAATACATAAAATAGTATATACTTGAGGACTGTGTATGCAGAAATTCAGTAGGACTTACATGACGTTCACGGAAATCAAGCCTTAAGGTTGCAGAATGACAACTTTGATTTTTTCTTCAATAATTTTTACAGTAATACTTAAGACATTTTTTTTGATTGTAAACTTGTTTCTGCATCATCTTAAAACACTAAATGGTATTTAAAGATTTAAAGATTTATTAATCTCTAGCCATTGCAGAAATTTTTTTAAAAATAAAATGTCTTTTTTTCTTTTAAAGCTGCCAATTTTTCTATTTGCTGATACTGCATATATAAATAACTATAAATATGCCAAATGTTCCTCATAATGTATTTAAATATTCTTTGATTTATATTCGACTGTAATGAATTTCGATAATATCACTTTATTTCCATGTGCTGATAGGTAAATAAAAGCCTCATATCATTTAATTTATTAATACACGCATATTGTTACACAAAAAATATTTTTTTACTTGTAACCTTTTCACTGAGAAAGAATATTTTGCAAGCAAGCACAGTGAAGAAGTTTTGTTGTTCATCGAAATGTGTGAAATAATTTCAAACCCTTTTTTATAATCTCAATTTTAGATGGTTTATAAACAAGTATACTTAAAATCGATACCAAGAATGTACAAAATACTGTTTTCTTGCAACTGATGTACCAATAACTTAAAATTCTAAAGCCTGTCTTTGAATCGTATCTTAGCAAACAATAGTCGTCGCAAACTTATCACTTGACTACATTGCATCAACAAAATTGTCAACTCTTGACGAGGCAAGTAGCATCATCAAGAGAGATTAAGGTGTTTTGAATTAGTTGTCAATAAGAAAATCCACATTTTGACTATGAAGAATTACTACTTACGTTTTGAAATTTTCGTACGTGCATTTAATATATGAGCAACAAACATTTAAAAAAATTAATTTTTGCCTTGTTTTGGCAAACCAACTTCTAAACTACAAGTGAGTTTTTCAATCATTTATTATCAGGGACTTTATATGTGGTCCCTATTTTCATCGCATAAAAGTTTCAAAAATGTGTTGCAAAACAATATATTTTTTACAGTTTTTCTTTATGCGGTCCCTATCACCCGTACAAAAAAATAGGTTTGAGTATACAAACAAATATGTGAATTATAATATACTAATACTATTGTTTAAATAAATAATATCTCAGATCCGTGAAAAATATGTATGTACTAAAATATACGATATAAAACACGTACTTTTTTAATTAGTAATTAAAAACAAAACAACATGCGTGTGCTACACATATATAAGTTTCAATGTATTCTTTCTTATGATGACGAGAACCTTTACGTGGTCGACGTCGACGATGTGGTTCTTAAAATGGAAGGAATGTAACAAAGCCATGCCTCGTGGAACCATTTTACGGTAATAATTTTCCATTTCCTTATTCGTTATTTTTAATGTGCTTCTATTCTCTCTTACGAGTTTATATTTAGCTTAATATCTTCTAGATTTCGGGTTCTGAAAAGCATTTATTCAACGATATTACTTCACAACAAAATAAACTACAATTTGCAAAAAAAAAAAGTTATGTACATTAATCATAGTTACCAAAGATTTTCTCTTGTGCTTAAGTTTTGTACTAAAACTAACTTTTTTCGTCTATAAATTAAACTTAAAATTTTTAAATGTCTATTTCGGAGGGTTTCTTTTTAATTGATCATAAACGATCAATCATTGATATATTTTATCGGATTCATTTCGTAAATATCGTAACTCATTAAAATATTTGCAGTTAACTTTTTTTATCCAATTTAAAAGTGTGAAATTCCTTGCTTACATTTTTTCATTGGCTATTTAAAATTTAATTAGTGAAATGCAAAAAACCAAAAAAGGGCGTGAGATAAATTAACTAATTGGCTTAGCTTGCATATCTAGAATATTCAGAAGATACACATGAATCTTGTCAAGTTTCTGAAAATCGAATTTAGGCATGGAATTTTTTTCAAATTTGTTCTTTATAAAATGTTACAGTACAGCTATTTTAATATATTGGGATATCTGCTTACCAAATTATATTGATAATAAAGGCTTTGTTTCCGTACAACCACAAAGGTCTCTAGGCCATTTTCTCAAAATAAAGTATTTAATGCAAGTGCTTTATTTAATCTAATTTGAATTCTTCCAACCGATTCAATGATAGTTTCAGTCAACTATTGCCACCCTTACTGAAGTATTAGCGTTAAGAATAGATTAATACGCAAATATTTATTCTATTTTCCTTTTACAGCAGCAATAATAAAATTTAGCTTAAAATATTCTGTTAATTTACTATTTCGGTTTTAATTTTTAATATCTAAAACGAACATTGTCTACTTCAATATTTCATCGATTGCTTTTTAATTTTTTATATTTAATTGAAATTTTTAATATTTATTTTTTTGAAAATGTTAACGCTTTGTTGGCTAAATCTGTCTTTTTTTCAAAATTTTGGTACAACATAATTTACCATTTTTTATTTTATATATTATAATTTTATTCGAACATTCTTTTAACACTTTCAGCCGAAGTGCAATCCTGGATTTAGTTCTCTTTGCATGTCTTAGCTGCCTTAGGTGTGAATCGTTCTACAAAAGTAAGACGAAAATATGTTTAATATTGCAATTGCTGCTCAGTATATAACAATAATGTAAAGATATAAAAAAAAATAATAATATGAAGCTAGAAGGTGTCTCAATTTGAATCTTTATTCTCTTTATTCACTATTATATTCTATTCACTTCTGGAGTAGATGCTAATTTTTGTTATTTTCCTCAAGCTGAGAGATAACATGTTTGATTAATAAAGAACGAATAAGTCTGATGTCTTCGGTTATCTGTGCTAATCTGGCCATTTATAAAAAATAAAGGACTTCACAAGGAATCTGTGATGCAGAATCAAGAATAAATTCATAGTATAATCCTCAAATCTAGCTATTATGCAACTAATTACAAAAATGGTGAAGCAGAGATTCTAGCATTTTATTGATCCGAACATGACATTTAACAAATTAATCATATTGCATTAATTCACTAAAAAAAATCCACAACCCTTTATCGATTCATTTACAGTATTCAAATGGGAGAGAAACACTTAAATCGAGGAGTGAATATAGCAAAAAATAAATTTATACGAAATTATCCAAAGTGTAAAACTAAAGAAATACTTTTTCGTATACTATTTTATTTGTGAAAGAAATAGAGACTGTTTTGAATGTCGGAGTGCAACCATCTCTGCATAATTTATGCCAATACCTGCAAAGGTCTTTTCATCTGAAATACGATAGCGCTAGTAGACCTCATGACCTTCGACAACGAATCTGAACTGCATAAAGATAAAGAAAACATTTCAGATGCCAGGTAATGAAAACACACCCTATTAACAAATTTAATTTTTTATCCGATTACATGTTTAATAAATTTAAAAATATTCCGAATTTCAACCACATTCTTTCAGTGCAAGAATAAATACACACAAGGTACACTAAGTAGGTAAAAGCATGGTAATAAAAAAATAGGTGTTCTAATAACTTTCGCCATTTCTTCTTATAAGGCGAGACAAAATTGGCAAAACTGTTAACAACCAAAACATAAGGAATTATATTATTTTTTTGATTTTTTATCATAAAAAACTGGTCGAAATCTGTAGCTCGTAAAAGTATATTCAAAAATTATATAAGGTAATTTAAAATGTTCAAGTATTTAGCGATGAAGAATTGTTCTACCTTAATATTTTTTTTGAAAATATTCTCGATATCAATTCCTGTTCGATAACATGTAATCGAGACTGCAATTTATTTTGTATAAAAAATGGTGAACTCTAATGCCCAAATTTACTGAAGAAGTTTGTTGTTCAAAACAGGTACCTTATATTTTATCTCAAGAACATGTATAGTTAATTCCAAATCTAATAAACATTCGTCTTATTTAGCACAATTTGAAAAAAGTGGAGACCAATTTGAGCCTTTATTTTTTCTAGTAATATTTAATCCAAAACTTAAATGAGTGAATTAAATTTTATAATCATATAATCAAATTCTAATATCTAAATTAGGTAATTCTTTTATGCACTAGAGAATCTCGTCAATGGACCATTTTCATAATGGCATTTAAAATTGGAAAACTCTTTAAGAAATGTATCTAAAATTGTGAAAATCACATATTTTTCATGGATTTTGTGACTTGTTCTGCGCATAAAGGTGGATGTGACAGTGGATCCAACTTAAAAAACTATCACTCAAATTTGGCTGATCTGATGAGGTGCCAAGTCTGATGCAGCTAAAGATTTGCATCTCAATGTCGTTGGTATAAGGTGAGTAAATAATAATAAAAAATCTGTCGTTTGTTCCAATTCAATTTGTCATTTTTTAAAATTAATTTTGGTAAAAGCTTAAACATCAGCTTTATAAAAAAATTTAAAATACTTGAAAATTTACATTTCGAATCATAAATATGAATTATACATCCATCGAATTTTACAGTTCTAATTATTACTAGATAATACACACATTCTTTTCACTTATGATTGACTTATATCTCTCAAACTCAAAATAAAACAATAAATAGAACAAATGTTGAGCCTTTATTGATATTCTAAAGCTCAAAATTCTCAATTTTTCTTTTTCGTAAAGATTTTCAAATTTTAATTAGGATTTTTTTTATTTTTTTTATTTCGTTTCGACCTAATAACGATAAAAAAAAAATGAATCAAAAAAGAGCTACGCAGAAACAAAAAAAAAAAGAGTATTTCACGAAAAATCAAAGACATTTGAAAGGAAATTGAAAGGAATTTTTGAAGTTTTTTTAGTAATTCGCAATAATCAGCAAATGTTCGAAAGTTTTAGTACATTGATCTGTTAATAAACATTTCATAATTTTTTTCCCATCTATTTTGAGAAAGAATTTCACACTATAAGTTTTGATTATGAGACAGCATTACATTTATTTATAAAGTATTCAAGATTAACTTTATTTCGTTGATTAACAGACGGTTTAATTTGAACTCGTTTAAACGAGTCAGAATACATCAGTTTTCTCCCCCTCCTTCCCTTGTGCTAAAGAAAAAATTCTTTTTTTTTTCGCAATGCAATCTGAAGAAAAAAAAGAAAATTTGATTCTATTTACCAATTCAAATATTTAAATGATGTAATGATGTTAAATGTTAAAAGTTTTTAAGTCTCCTGTTTGCCATTTTTATTTCAGGCACGTTATAAAGAGTCCTTTATGGGTTTCCTCTGTTTAGACATTCTCAAATCTTTTTAACATTTTGTCTATTTAAATAAAAATAAAGTATTTGAAAACAAAATAACAAGGATTTTTTCCCAGGAATTACATTTTTCTCCCAATTTTCAAAAGTATTTTTTACCCTATGTTAATAATTCGTTTTGTAGGTTTTCATGTTTTAGAAAATGGAATATTTTCAAAAAATCGGAGGGAAAATGTAATTCCGTAGAAAGGTTCTATTATTTTCTGTTCCTTCGAAACACTTTACCGCATTCATAAAATAGTAAAGATTGAGAATGATAGTCGAAATTCCATAGACTAACATTACGTTTTCGAAATCAAAATGGTGGATAGATGTAAAGCCTATCAATACTTATCTCCATGATCCGAAATTTATCCTCATCGTTACGTATTCCGTACTAGAGTACTATGAATCTAGAGATTATATTTTCAATTTTGGAAAGTATATATATATATAAATCGTTTGCACCGAAACTTGAGATGAAAACAAAGTATTTAACGAAAGTATTTCTTAAAATTATTCTACATTTCTTAAAAAATGTTAGTGTTCCTTCGAATGGGTTGAACTTTACAGGTATATATGAATATAAAATTTGCTTTTTATTAATCTTGTTGAATACTGTATATTAATTTCTTTTCAAATGAATTTAATTTAAAATTCTACCCATTGAATTATTTTTTAATCGTTAATCATTTTTTTAGTTTCCATGTGGGTTGCAACGTTGTGAATCCATTGGCTATTTTTCATAAAAGCTATAGAAAATGCAAAGAACGGAGTTTTACCTTGCAAGAGATCGTGACCTCATGAATGCTCTTGATATAGAGGTGGATTTCCAGGTCATAGGGACCATGCTATTTCCATTCCCTGAGGTAGATATTTTACATGAAAAACAAGCCATGGCTACTAAAATAACAAGAATAATGCTGTGAACATTTTATTTGATGTCATATATTACTTATTATGACCTGCTAACATACACCCTTCTTTCTTCTTACAACTCTCTATGAATCTTCCATTGTTCGAAACAGGGTTGAAGTTCATCGCTCTTCAGGATGCATGTTGCCTTCTTCAGCTTAAACGGACTCGAATCTTGTTCCTTTAATAAAGATTTCGCCTTAGGAAACAGATAGAAGTCACATGGCTCAAGATCCAGCAAATAAGTGGATGCTCTAACACTGATGCTGCACTATTAGAAACTCTTTGAGAGACAATGGTATGAACCGACGCATTGTCTGCAAAAATTTGCCATACGGATTCTTTATCAATTTCTACAGCAATCGCAGCAATCGCAGTAACACTTAACCGATGGTCAGATTGAACTATATATTACCGATTTTTATTGTCATCGGCTTGACGTGTGGGGTGACCGGGGCATGAATCATTTTCAACTTCTTCTCGGCCATCTCTAAACGCCAGTTTACCCAAAACGGTGAACGCGATAAACTTTCAATGTCATAAGTTTTTACCAATAAATTATAAGTTTCAATAACGATTTCTTCTGAGATTTCACAACAATTCGTTGCTCACTTATCATTTTTTCTTATGGAAACAAAAAAAAGTAACTCATGCGAATGAAGGCTAAGGATATTTTGTTTACAGCGAGAGGTTTAGTTTAGCTTTACAATGTCGCACTAGAAGCAACACGAGGGCTGGCGACGGACCTCGTAATTTTGAACCATTTGTCAAGTGACGAGGACGACACCTGAGCTGGCACCCCTCTCCTAACATCCACACCACACCAACAGAAACGAGAGGTACTACAACCGAAAGAGAAAGCTACACGCTAAACAGCTGTCGGTCGCTGGCGTTTGGCGTATGCGTATTTCTTCTGTATCAGGTCACTCTCTATTTACCTAATAGCCACACCTCGTATGATCTTGTTGAACGATTTGGGATTGATTTGAATTACCATGGTTTTTAAAACCAAATTTACCGGTTTACCGAATTTTTTTAAAAAAATATTGTCAATTAATAACTAAATCCTTTGGATGATATTAAATTCACGAAGAGCCGAACTTGTTGCCTATTAGGTTTTGCAAAAAATATGTAGGAATATTTTCTTTGCATTTAAGAATCGCCTTATAGTTTTGTCCTTAAAGTTTTGTTAAACAGGTGATATCGATTTGTACCAATAAATTCATTTTAGATACTAATAAAGGATAACTAATTATAAAGACATTTAGTTTCTGTGAAAGAGTTTGTAAGCAAACTGATATCTGAAATTTTTACAAAGTTTTGGATTTCAAAATCATGCAATTAAAATCACTTAACTTATGTGTTTTGACTTTAATGGTGATTCACGTAAATTAAATATTAGAAGGTATTTTCCGTTTTATCTACTTGTAGAAACCTTTTCAAATAATTCACTATGTATTTCTTGTACTTTGTTCATATCATGAAACGAAATTTCATCATAAACAGAAAAAACAATTAAGATCTTTGATTCTCTTTAAATAAAAAAAAATGCATGAACAAAATTTTGTGGCAGTTTTAATTTTTTTCCAGCTTCTATAGTGCCATCAATGACGCGCTGATATACATTTCCCGCCTGGTTGCGGAGTGAAAAGATCCTTGCAGAACCAGGGAGATATTTCATGACATCTGCTTTCACTTTACTTACCAACGTACAAAAAGAGAAGTTCCATAAGTAAAAGTGAGTGAATACTTTCTCTCAAATATATATTAATATATTTGAAAAATAGTAAATTGAAACCGTAAAGACTTTCAAATTCTATAGTTAACCGTGTATTTATCCAATGCATCTTAAGATATTACGTCATGTTTCAGTCAAATGGCGCAAGCACTTTATACACTATTAACGAAGGAGTCTATATTATTTAACAAATTTGATTTACTATAACACCAAATGAAACCCACACCTCGTGGTGAGTATCAATAATATAATATTCAAAATGATTGATAGCGATTGAAAACGTGTACATAGGCTCTTCTTTCACAGAATAATCTGTGATTTCACCGGGGCACAAGACAAATACTGAAACATTTATAACAGCTACTATTAACAATTTGTTAGAATTATTATGGCATTAGGGCTCGAATACAAATAACTACTATACATAAATTTCGTAAATGCGGAATCGTATATTGTTTACCTGTGGTTAAGAAAACAGTACAGCTGCCATGGTGTGTATTTCTTCAACAGTGAAATATTTTTATACTCAATCTTTTACTGATAGTGGTAGATAGCGTAATAAGGCGTGTGGGCATCACAATGACACAAACATTGTGTTTTCATTAAAATTATCAGTATAACTTCGGTGATTCCAAATGACCCAAATGTAATTTTCAAAATATGACAATCTGGATACAGAACCTCAAATTATTATACTGAGAAATAAAATTTATGATGGAATGGGATTTATAACTCAAACTAATTACAAAACTGATGTTACAAATGTTAAACTCCGCCGTGAAAAAGTAAAAATTCATTTCTTCTATATTTAAATACAAATTGCTATTATTGTTTAATGGTATCAATTTACATTTGAAATAATTTAATAAATAGTTTTTTCTACTCATATATTCTTTAAGTAGCTTTCCAAAGAATAAAATAATTTGGAAAATATATATATAAGCTATTTAGTATTGTCTAAACAAACTTGTTTTATGTTACTGATTGATTACATAATCCAAGGTTTGTGTATCCCTAAATAATGAAATAATTTTATCACTCATTTCTGGCACGTTGCCAATGGAAGCAGGTGGTTGCTGCAAGTGAACTAAAGTTTCCGTTCATATTTCAACGTCGATCAGCAGGTGGTCCGATTCTCAGTGGGCATCCATGGGCTCCTTTACAGAGAGTCAATACGTAAACGTGCATCAAGCACAAGTGCTCATGATGTAGCAAAGTATTACCAACGATATGCACACAAAGTTTTGCAAATGTGGTGAAACTATCCTGTGCTTTCCCATTCACCATACAGTTCAGACTCAAGTTTCTGCGATTTCATTTTGCTCTCTCTGAGCTTAAGGTTGTGTTAACTGACGCTTAATCAGCACCAATAAAAAAATAATAAAGAAAACATGTTTACAAAGCTTCGAAGTAACGAAGTGTTATATCGCAAAATGAGTTAGCACAAAGTTACAACAATTACAGCATCTCTGACTAAGCTCATGTTCATACTTCGAAGAATATTGCGCATATTTCATAGTCTATCTAATTATTTGATTTTTTAAAAAATATTTCTTTTTTTTGGGGACGTACCTTTACTATCAGTTTTTACGGGAAATTGAAGATCTGAGAGAGTCTTATTATGCAACGTAATTCCCAAACACCTTCGATTCGTGTGTACTACCAAAACAGCAAAACCTTTACGTCTTTCCATTTGTTAAGCCTCAATGCATATGTTGGTGATTCAGCTGATAAGTTGTGCAAGCGTCATCTGGGGACCCATCACTTGTGACAGTGTAGACCGTTGCTAAAACTGTGTGCTCTGACATGAAGGTTGGTGATTGGATTGCGTTTGAAAACATCGGATCCTACACAAGTGCTTGCGCTTCGAACTTCAATGGATTTGCAAAACAAGCACCAAATACTATATCTGCTCCATTCTTGTAAGTTGACTAGAAAATTTTTTTGAATGTACATAACATTATATTGAAAACAAACAAATAGGGAAGCTTTATAAACCTTTATTCGTCCTAAAAAATAATGTATGTCCAAAAAAAATATTTCACATCTTTTCTAAATAACTTCATAGGTATTCCCAAGATAAAAGTGAAGTGTCATATCGTACCGCTGGACAATAGAACGTTATAATGCAACTAATAAGGTCTTTTAAATTTATATATAAGTCATTGTCAGAACTGCATTATCATATTTCATTCCGCTAAGAAGAAAATGTACTTAACTTATCATTCAAAATTACACTTAAAACGTCCGTTGTAATTATTAGCCTGATGATTGAGGTCGAGAAAAAATCTGATGCAAGTTTCAAATCACGTCAAAATGATATAATATGAGTTCAAGAAAAATATCAAGTAAATCTTAACATAGACAGTTCCAAAATAAAAATTTTATCAACAACAAATGCTTTACATTTAACTAACAATCAAACAATATGTTTTCAACAGGTAAAAAATAATAAAATTATTTTAGCGAAAATGAAATATTTTTTTTTTAATAAATTTAAATTTATTTAGAAGTTCGTATTTAATGATTCGAAAGGCCTCACGTCATCTTTTTTCTTCCTTCCTCCTTAGATAATTTTAATATCCAAGTTTGAAACTATAGTACAAGATTATTCAAAATGATTCTTCCGATTTCGAAATCTATATTTTCTGAAAGTAAAGACACAGAATCATACGTAGTACATGAATACAAAAATAAATAAATAAATAAAAATAATGTAAAAAAAATAAAAGTTTCATATATCGTGAAAAAATAGATGGCCCTCGTGTGTTCTTCCGAAAGTTATTTCATGAAAACTGTTTTAGAAGCATTTATTGAGCTAACTCGCAGTTGAATCTGTCGTAGTGGACCAAATGACTTGACACGTTACGCAAACGGTTACCTAAGTCATTTGATATGCGAGTCACATGTCTAATCACCTGATACCCCAATTTCTTCCTTTGGGGGTTTGTAAAGGATAAAATGTATGCGCCATCATTACCCACAAATTAACGAGAACTTAATGCATTTCTGCTGTACAATCTATTAACACTTTAAAAACGTGTTTGACAAAAAATTTACTATATCCAAAAGACATTATACGTATAGCTAAAGGGAAGTTATATCGAACTCTTGTATAAACCACAGTTTTCCTTGTATTCTTGTACACATCATTCTATGTCTTTTTTATATATTTGAAAATATATCATTTGAAATCGGATGACCATTTTTGAATAACCCTATGTATTGTAGAATCTATTTATATATCTTAGAATCCTTGTTGATTCATATTTTTTTTATTTCTTCCAGTATGTTCAGGTAAGAAAAGACACCTTCAAGAAATAGACCGAAAATTTGGTCTTTCTTGTTATCTTGTGAATCCTTTGTTATCTTAGAATACTATATATGTTTTAATTGAGAGGTAAACCGTATTAACTAATAAAGAGAAATAAAATGCGAGTTGTAACTGTAAAACAAAATATCGACATCACGACCAACTTATCTATCAACTTTATATAGCAAAGGCATTGTACAAAACTACAATAATTATTACATATTTCAACCGGATTTTTTCATATACTCCATTCCCTCAAATTTGAGCTGTCATTTCTGCTCTATCTTGTCTACGTCTTTTATCTCGACTGCAAACCGATAGACCTCATACAGAAAAGAGAAAAAAAACATAGTCTACTTACTTCATGCATAATTGAATAAATTTCCAGAAAGTGAAATGTAGGTTTGCTAAAAGAAATAGATTTGAGAAAATACAATAAAAATCGTATACTTAGTACGATGTAAAGAGTGAGCTTCCCAGGGAATCCTATAAAAAAGTATCGGTAAATTATTTGTGACTGTATTCCTACCCAGATCAAGAAAATACAGTAATCGTGTTAATCGAGGAAATCAAATTTGGTTTTTCAACTTAATGGTGTATTGTATATAAGAATGTTGAGAAGGGAAAATATAACAATTGTGTGTTACTATAAACGAACGTTTTTAATAATTAAGATTTGTTTGTTCTGATAACTGCTTCCGTGTAACTTAATAATATATTAAATATTACTCATTATTTGATGTTTGAAATTGGTTTTCCTATCTTGTTCATTTTAATTAAATTAAATATGAATGAAGACAACAAGTATTTAGTGCAAATTTTCTTCTACCTTCTTAACTAGTAGAATTTGATTCTTTCTAATAATGAGAATCATATCATAATTACTTTACATTAATTGCTTTACTTTGTTTACTTGATGTGTAGCAAAAAAAGAAGTAATGAAATCCATACAACATATTTATAAACAAAAACAATTCATTTTTTACTAAAGAAAATTAAAATTTACTTTTACAGTGAAACTTCAAGATATAGATACAGACAAATATATAAAAAAAATCTTGGTAAAATTAGGGAATAAACTACCAACTGGGTCAATTATTCAGCTCTTGATAGCAATCGTACACGTTTTATTAGAACTGGATCAAAAAATGCAAATCATCAATAGATGTGTCAGATGTTCAAGTACAACTGTCGCTTTGATTCAAATAGTTTCGTTCGTTATTAACCGTCTCTGTTGAGTTTTTTTGTTGTTGCAAAGTCTGTTATTAGCGGCTGTTTGTTTCTCGCTAATTATATAATTTTGACATCCTACAACACAAAAACTTAAGATTACATGGAAATTTTAATGCACACTTATGTCAAGATCATGAAAAAATGTTCCATATTTGTAGAAAATTTTCAAACCCTCGCGAATCAAATCAGCCAGTCAATAGGCAGAACTTCATCTTCGCCTCACACATCACTCTCTTGGTTAACAAGCAAACCGTTACATATCTGATAAAATCCTCCTCCTCCAAAAGAGCTTCTCAGCACTCAATTTGTCAATCGTTTTTTTATACATATATATACATATATTGTTAGAAAGACATATATACATATATATATATATATATATATATATATATATATGAAAGATATATACATATATATATATATATAATTTATACATATATATATATATATATAATTTATATATATACATATATGTATATAAGAAACATAGAAAGTTATATATACATATACATATATAATTTATATATATATATATATAAAATTTATACATATATATATATATAAAATTTATATATACATATATATATATAAAAATTTATATACACTCTATATGTACAGAACATACATATACATACCGAAAAATTTATGAAAAGAATAATTCTAAAAATATTCCAAAGACAAAAAAACCAGAAAGAAATGTAAAAAAAATGAAAGAAAAATAAATGAAAATATGGAACCCAGCAAGTCAAATATAATATATATGGGTATATAGCAGAGTATATATATGACATATATATATATATATATATATATATATATATATATATATTATTATATATATATATATACATATATTATATATATATATATATATACATATAAACATACCCACACATAAGATCTTTTTAAATAAATTTTTTCTTATTCTTTTTTGAACATGTTTCGTACCCCACCTTTCTTTCTCTCCATATATATTATATATATACATACATACATATACATAATCGGAAAAAACTCTAAGAGAATAATTTAAAAATATATATATATATTATTATTGTTATATATACATTATAAATATATATTTATATATAACATATATATGTTAATTATGAATTTTAACATATATACATATACATACATAATTATACTTAATATCATATATATATATATATATTATATATATATATATATATATATATATATATATATATATATATATATATATATATATATATATATATATATATATATATATACATATACATTATTATACACTTTTAAATTGAACACAATTAAAACACTACAGCATTAAAAGTGGAATAAAAAAACAAAAATTCTAAGATGAACTAAATGGAATGTAAAATGTTGTAAAACAGAGTTTTCAGAGTAGATTTAATTCAGTCTAGTAATGGTTAAATATTAAGCGCCTTCACACTCAGTTAATTTTATATACGACAATTTGCAAAATTGAATTTCCTACTGTTCATTTAGTGTCTTAAAGAATTTATATATATAGCAATAAATACTACTAATAATAATGATTATTGTGTTTTTTCCTCTCTGTCGTGCTTCTGAATTATTTTATTTTATGGGCAATACATAGTTGCTGATAAGTGTACAAAATTTATACATGATATAAAAAGATGATGTCGTTTTTATTTACAAGGTAACATGATTTACCAAAAATAATTTCAATTGTGTAAGTCCCAAACTCTTGTTGAGTTGCATTATTTAATATAAATTTAAATGTTCTGTAAGGTACACATTCTTATTTAATTGCTAGATATTTTTATGAATAACGCCATTTTTAGGGCCTATTTCCAACATCTTCCTTCTTGGCCAACTTTGAGAGAGATATTTAGCAGTCAAGTAGCCCAAGTTTGAAATTGTCCTTGAAGAAACATTTATTGTTTTGAATGTTGATTTTATAACTGGATGCATACAATATCTAGTCAACATATTTACATGACCGCACGTTGAAGTTGGTTATAAGGATATATTCGAAGATTCAGACAAAGTCTATGTGATGGAATAATTTGTGATGCACAATTCATGTATGTATTGTTATTTAAAATGTAATTTTTTTATTTGGTAAGAATTATGTACAAAATAAAATCCAAATATGTTTGCAAAAATTCATTGGCTATTATATTTTTTATTACTGAACATATACACATACACGCACTAAAATTAGTTCAAAACTCCAGTTTAATTTTTAAGAATTCACAATACATTTAAGATATGAATATGTTTGTGACCTATATCTTTCACTATTACTTTTCGGCCATCTTAAAGTCTAATTAAATAGTCAATTAGTTCAAAACCTAACTAAGATATTATAAGAACAGAACAAAAGAACACTTTTTATTTATCAAAGAATCTGAAAGGTCACACTCTCTAGAACTTAACTCAGTTAATCGTAGTTTACGTGTACTATAAATCTGTGTCGTGACCCCAGAATAAAAATGAATCGGTAGCGTAAAGGGATCGCACAGCTTAAATAAAAAATACTTTATTTTACAATTGTATGAATGATATTCTAGTTTAGCGTTTCGCCCTGTTTCTATTCAATAATAAAGTCACAAATAATAATAGCTAAAAAAAACACACACACAAATAGCTTAATATCAATATGCACACGATTTTTGGATTCCGAAGGTAAGAGCAGGAAATAGCCTTCAACTTCTTTGGTGGATCGCCTCTTCCGCCAACGTCAGGATCCCACTCGTTCCGATTTCATACATTTCTTATGATAGATTCAACCTTATCTAGACTAGAGACTCCCTGTATTAGGAGACACCTCTCAATCTAAGTGATTGATTGCCAATGATTCATTCCAATTTACACACATATCTATCAGCTTGTCGTTATCCTAAATCTCCCCTCTTCCTCTTTCACTCATATTTCGATTATATATTTGCTATCCTTATCCAGCACCTTTTTATCTTTTTTTTTTTTCCAATTTATCTAATCTCACGTTTCATTTTCGTTGTAAGGAAATCGTACTTTATGCAATTCAATTTACTATGAAATCCCGTGATTAGTGAAAAGACCGCGAATAGCACAACATCACATGTTATTGAAGTATTTTTTAATATCTGTTGGGACCTTTTATATTTGGATTTGATCAATACTGAGGATAGAAATCACTTGGTTTCTAAGACGGCCTTGAATTGCAAGAAGATCAAGAATTTTAAAGAGATTTTTGAGAATGTAAATATCGACCCGTCTCGAGGAATCGGGAAGCAACGTTGCTATTAATTAGAAATGTGACCACAGTTTGCCTCATATCCTGAGCTGAACTTTTGAGCTCTGATTAACTTTCTGGTTCGCTCACGCTGAGAAATCATTTGTATTCTGCTACAATTGATTAAATCAACTTCCACAGCAGAGCTATTTTTTTAAAGACAAAGTGTTTTAATCAACATCTAAAAACAGGATTAGACCAAGAGTTCCTGATATTATTTTCAGTATGATATAAAAATCAACTAGACTATTTAGAACAATGTGATTAGAACCAAACTGTTTCCAGCTCGGAAAAGTTTGATCGCCTAAATAAATGAAAATATTTTCGAAATTCGCGCTTTGATGGGCCAAGTATGTCATTGAATATAGGGATATGCGTATTTCTGCTGAAAAAAAAAATAGTTTAGACGCTGTAAATCAAAAAAATTCTTCAGGTAATCAATAAAGGATATGTTTGCGCATGTACAATAAAACCCTGCGCTGTAGGCAGGGTCACTCATAATATGTCACTGATCCAGCGAAGCTCTGTTTCTTCAGATTGCGAGGTCTGCAACTTGAAGGGAGAGCGTGCGCCTAATAATGGAAATGTTTTTTCCTTATTAACTGTGAACTATAGTACCCATTTCGCATCGCATTTAATGCAATCGACATGTATATATATGTAAATTGCAGCATTCATTTAATGTGTTGTCTGAATGAACAGTGTAAATAACTGATCCGTCACTTTGTGGAGCTCTTTAACACACGCAAACAGGGTACATAATTTGGAAATATGATAGTCGAGCTTGCACTTATATAAGATGAATATCCACGTAAATGCTGTGCATTTACATCTACAAAATAAAATGGTTAAGAATTTTGATGAGTTTCGCATTTTCCTGTTTTACGGTACAGTGTCATCTATGGGCGAAATACGAAACAGTTTTTATTTTAGTAAACTTTTAATCGTAGACAGCACTTTTGTCCCAAACTGCACCTCACAAGCCGATTATAAATTTCTTATTGAATTTTAAGAGTGTCAAGCACCTTTGGACATCATGTATATTCTTTACGTAAATGTTTCTATATAAAGGTCACCGAAAATGACAATGCGATTGTCGAACTTCACCATCGGTTGAAGATGCGGATGGCTATGCATGTTCCAAGTGTCCCTGAGTGGCAAGAAAAACAAAGAACACGACAGTTCTGGGACTACGAGGATGTGAGGTAATCGCTTCTGGTCAGGATCATTGATGCTTGCAAAACGTAATCAACATGTAATAGTGCAATTTAATACTAGGGTTTACTATGTGTTGAATATAATTTATTTCTCATGCGCGTGTATGTGTCTCAGAAACCTGACCTCTTTTGTAATATAAAAGATATAAATTGACCTATCTAATAGGTGTTAAAGAAGAAAAAACTAACTTCAATAAAACTATATCACTGTAATAATTAGTTTATATTATTTTTTTAATTTCAATATTTTAACGTAAAAGCATTTTTTTACAAATTGCAATTTTTTTTTCTCCGTACATACTCCACAGACGTATCTTTTGCAATTTCCATGGTAACTTGGTGCGCGCTTTATTTCTTTACATAAAATAGATTTGGTATTTTTCTTGATTCGAAACTTTCAACTGCATCCACCAACAGCTCATTCAAATTTTCTGATTCGGTTAAATATTTGTATACAGCAGCGAGTTTTTCACCAGCTGGAACAAATAATTCTTCTTAGATATATTTTCACCAGTGGTATTCTGTATATAATAACCATTTATTTGATCCCAATCAAATCTAGATATTGGAAAAAGATTTATGAGGGGCCATCTTTGAGATGACGATTTTACGATATATTTAGAGCCATTTGGTCTATCAAGTGTCAATTCCGTACTTGGTATTATTATAATATGCTATTGATTCGCCATTAATTTTTTTTTTTTTTTTTTTTTTTTTCATTTTAATAATTTTGATAGAATCCAGTTTGAACTACAATTTCTTTAAGTTGCTTTGTTTCTTTTGTATATTGTAAGAGCTATTAGTTATTTCTTGATTTTTTTACAAACTTGAATAACGTCGGTTGTAAAAAATCTTTTCTTTGTTTCCTTTTGCAATTTTCAGCAATTCCTTTTATTTCCCAAATAGTTCCCATCAAAGTTGCTTTCTTCTCCAATAGCTTATCAAAGATTTACCGGTATGAAAATTATCTTGAGGTAAGATTTCTACCAACACCGGTAAATGGAACAACTCAATTTCATAGCAACGAATTCATCAAGGGCATTGATGATGGTCTGATTTCACTACTGCCTAAGGTAAGGGAATCCGTTTATGACATTTTTTCGTTGTTACATCCGATGCCTACCAAAATTTTATCTCAAATTTCTTTTATTTATTAGGCATTTATTATGGAGACTAGTCTTTATTGTAGAAATAATTGTAATCAGAGATAATGTCTTTCCTGGTATAAACAATTTTGGTTGTTTTCGATAAAATCATCCCAAACTCATGATATTAGAGCAAATTCTATCACTTTGAAGTCGTTCAGTTCTTTTATCAAAACGAATGAATCGTAAGATGTCTGCAAAATCGTGTCTACTCAGGGTTCCTTTAAAAGGAGGGTGCCCATTATTTGGACCATAGATACAACATCTTCAAATTCTTACTTTGTATGCACCCTCGTGCTTATAGAATATCCAAAAAAAGTGCAAAATTCTTTCTCTTTCAGCGAGCTTCGACTCCCAAAACCTCAGTAGAAGCCTCTAAATGTACATAATCTGATGGAATTATAATTTGTTTATTGATTAGCAAGAAGCAGAGCTACTACTGTACCTTTAATCATTCTTTCTTGCAGTAGTCTGCGGTACCATTATTTAAG
>BMAW01006734.1:870444-1001027 GCA_019974015.1 Nephila pilipes
GAAAGTAAAACTATATTTTGGTCTTTCAGAAGTGTATCCTTCTTTTACTTTTTCCCGTGCAGTTCCATCAACACTGGCTTCATTTTGATCGTCACTCTCACTCCAAGACAATCATCTTTTTTTCCCCGTAAATTGAAAATGTTTTCCTTTTCACTATCATTGTTTATTGTGTTTTCAGTATCGCACGAAACCAATAGAAAGGCTTCAGTATCTAAATCACTTCCTTCATCTGCTTCTGAACAATTCTCCTCTCTTATATCATTTACAATGTTCAACAATCTACGTTTTTTTAATACATACGTTTTTACAACACATACGTATGTCCTGCCATAATTTTCTCAATATATTTTTTATTATTATAAATACACTAAATTCACTTTTATGTTTTAATATATTTATTGAGTTGTGGTGTTCCTCTGTATTTGTTTACTAAAAAATGTTTTTATTTTCTAATTTAGGTCTTCAAGACCATTTATTCTTCTACCAAAACATTGACTCATACTTCCTCTATTTAACAACCTATAATAGCTACTATCTGATTGATTTTAGGCTTCGTCTTCTTGTTTCCTATATACACACATTTTACTAACACGTACTTATTTCAATATTTATACCTATATCCTTGTGCATCCCTATCAAGCCGTTACTTATTTAAATATAAATGTATGTATTCTCAACAATATTTATTCGAATGGTTAAAATGACCTATTCGGTAAAAGTAGGTATACTATATACATTCCTCCGAAACTAAAAAAAGAAAAAGAAAAGATTTGCGATTATATGCCTTATAAATGTAAGTAAAAATTAATTAAATATTCTCATAGTTACATTACGGCAATAATTTTCTTGAAGAAAATTAACGAAAAGTTTTCTCATAAAGGTCAAAATCTAAAACTGGTAAATCTAGTATTAAACTGCGGAGAATGACATTCCAGTTCAGGTTTCTATCGTCGTCATCAAAAGGTGTATGGGGCGGAGTATCTCTCACGCACTTCTGCATCCCGATAGTGCAGTGAATTCTGCAAAGGACGACAGGTCTCGATCGAGTCAAACACACGTGGTCATCACCCACGAAACAATCACTGCGAAGGACAACCTGATGAAGAAGAATTAGTAAATCACTACGAGTGATATCAGGGTCACGCTTATGTTTAAGGATGGGAATTTCACTTCTTTTGGATGAACTGTTCTTACCAGTTCTTGTCCATATTTAAAGGCCTGCTCTTTGATTCACGTGCTCTTTAGATGCCTTGAACTAAAACTCCTCAAAGTTATTCGAATGAATTTAATATTATACAGTAACTACATATGATTACTTTGAATAATCTTCGAATTGACTAAATTTTAGTAAGAAAAAATATGTTTTGTAATAAATTAATACTAAATAGAAACCATTTTCTAATTTTATCAGGTGATAGTGAAAATAAAGTATTTTTGAAAATTTTTCATTGCGAATATTTTTTTATATATTTATACAATCAAAATAAATAAATTGTAACAAATGCTGGTAAATGAGAATTCGAAATCGTTTTTATATTATAAAGTGTAATGTGAATTCTAGGCAAAAGCGGTTAATATTGTTATAGAAAAAAATTAATTTAAAAAAGTGCACTTTTTATGCTTTAATATCAATGTTCTAGATATTAAACTCAGCAAAAATACACAAAATAAAAAAAATGTTTTATTTTATTTCGCAATATCAGCGATTAAAATACCCTATGCATAAAAATGCTTAATTATTTTCTATACATTTAGTTAAGGGAATAAATAAAATTACACATGAAATATATTAAACATTTAAATTCATATTCTATTCACTATTAATATTCACTCTCCTACAATAATAATAAAAAAATAAAAAGAGATCAAATTTTCATTAAGAAATTTCTTCATAAATTATTCTTAAATTTCATTACATTCAAATTGGTGGCAATGTCAAACATTGCATCAACGTTTATAAACCTGCTGTAGTAAAACATCTTCGAATAATTAGTCTTACATTATAAGCCCTAAGTTCTACATGTTGACAATTAAAAATATTCTTTGAGAGAATTACTCATGCATAAGCCAAATTTTTATGTATTATTTTGTCCAACACATAAATGCTTTTTTCTTTTTCTAATTAGAACCTTATAAAAATGCGATAATATTAGAACTGGTCCATCGATTTAAAAACGAAAATATAAATTAGATAGAAAATAATAAATACAATTGAATTTGGGGAAATTCAGATTCGATTCCATTTGGATTCAGAAATCGATTACGAAACGGACGCAAATAGTTCAATAGAATCAAAGATCTGCCTTTCAAATGATCCCTTCCAATTCGGAGTCGCTAACCATTTATTTAACGGACCTACTTCACTGACCTGCTGGATTAGGGCCTGCTTCGAAGGGCGGCCAGCTGGAAGAGCTAGATTCGTTTCCTCTCAATGTTCTTCTTCCTACTGGAACCTACCTCACCTAGTTCGGACCTGTCTGTTCGGAAGATTAGCTCTTTCAGAGTGTAGACCAATGTTTCAAAACCGGCGGTTTGCGAACTTCCAGGGGTTCGAGAAAATAATATTGTAATGGTGAATTTCAAGCCGCTAATATAAAAAAAAAACCAATGGAATAATAAATTTATATACATATGTTTACTACATTGTTAAAAATTTGAAAATTATAAAATTAAAGTAAATAAAAGAGTTAATTCATGCTTAGTGAAGAACCAGTTGATTTGTTGTGTTGATTTCGTATTAATTTTTTTGTAGTTATTCTTTTAGTTTTTTTTTTTTATTATTAATGTTTATATTCAGATGCTTTATGATTATGTTTTCGTTTCTTACTGTGAACTATTGTATAACATGGAAAATTGGGTGTGGTAGTTGATTACGAGACGAACAAAAGAATCACAGACCTATCGGACAGAGCAACCTTTTTCCAGTTCGAAAAAGTTTACCCTAAAATTTACCGTTTTTCAAACCTTGGTAGGTATATTAGAAGATTTAGCAAAACCCAAAACAGGTCTTCAAGATCTAAGACCTGCTTTGAGAGGTCTTTTACCTGACTGTCGAAATAGGTCGTTTGGAGGAGTTTTTTCGTTCTAGTGCCCTTGGAACCATTCTATTTAGTTATTTTGTTCTTATTGCTTTCGGGAAACGATAAGCGCAATAGAAGGCTCATCCGTGTGCACATAGGCTTGTTGCTTTATTCGGGAAACAGTGTGATAGGAGTATAGACGTGTCATTAGCCCTTTTCGTCGATAGGGAGATTCTGTAGATGGTAGACGGATGGTTTCGGCGAATGAAAGCGGGCTTCCGACTAGGGTAAAAATCCTGGCAATGTCTTCGGGATTCTCCGGAAGTATACAGCGTTCCATACAACGTCTAGTTATAGAATGTTACTCACCTGGGAAGTCAGAGAGGGAGAAGCAATTCTGAATAATTTGTAACAGCGAAGAACAGTTTCTGGTAGACTACTGACTCGGGTGTTCTCGCTCTTTTAGGTGAACTGATTAAAAAAACAGGCCATTCTTTCGATCCCCATTCTTATGTGACGACACTATGAGTTACAATTGAGTTCAGTGGCTCAAGAATCGAATGCGGCTATATTGCCTAGATGTAGCTGTGCTCTAGATTTCCCCCCCCCCCCCCCCCCCGAGGAATTAAAAAATTAGTTGACAAGAAGAAGTGTGATAAATAGAGATGGGTCGCTGTAATATATCCCAGGGGTCTGCAATCAGTGACAATCAGCCAAAGACAATAAACTCCAAAGGAAATAAAAAGATGACTAAGACATCTCAGGCTCATGATGCCCGCACCCCATCTAGAGAAGGTAATACTCTGAGGGAGTGACGACGATGTGCTAATCTGCTTCACAGATTTGTATGATTACTGGATGTACGAGACAAATATTCTCACTACCAAAAGCACACAGTGAAGAGGATATCGGAAAGAAAGTTGCCTATCTCGCACGCAACATTTTAAGTGCACATGAAATCACATTCAAACCCATCAAAACAAATACACATATCCTTAACGGTAGGGAACTCAGATAACTTTTCAAAGAGAGGGGGGGAAGCCAGGAAAACCTGTCAATTCTCTCGCTACCCTGCCGATGAGCAAAACTTAAATAGAATACAAAATGAAATTAGACAAAACGTGCACTAATACAAAGATAAAGAATGGGAAGAAACTCTTGAAAACCTGGATGCTGAAAGCGGTACCCTCAGGGGTATGACTAAAGAATTCAGAAAGAAAAGTTCCTAAGTATCCGCCCTGAAAGACCCTTTAGTATCGCATTCAGTAACACAGACAAAACAGAAATACTCGCTGACTCTCTCCAGAACCAGTTCAAACTTAACGATATCCACACACCAACACATGATAGAACAGTAACACATATCATTCATGTTTACCTAGCAAATGATAATAATTTTCAAAAATCAGCCCCGCCTCCTCCCTTAGCCTCTGAAATAACAGCCTATATTAAGAAGATTAAAATTTTTAAAAAAAAGCCCCAGAAAGATAAGGAGTATCAAATAAAATGATCAAAAACCTCCCACCCGTCTGTATTTTTTAATTTCGAAATATTATTCAGAACATGTTTGAACCTAGTCACTTCCCGAATGCCTGAAAAACTGCAGCAGTCATACCAATTCTAAAGCCGGGTAAAGATCCAACCTGGCCTGAAAATTACAGACCAAATATCCTTGCTCCCAATAATCCTCAAAATCGCTGAGAAATTCATGCTCAATAGACTAAATCATCATCTCCATAGGCATGACATTCTGATTCACGAGCAATATGGCTTTGTTCTAAACTTATCCACATCACACCAACTCATCCGAATCGTGGAATACATTAAAACTGTATTTGCCAACAAACAGAATACAGGAGTGGTTTTTCTGGACATTTAGAAAGCCTTCGACCGAGTTTGGCATACTAGCCTTCTTTTCAAACTTATTAAATATAACCCTCCCCCCTACCTAATAAAATTAACAAGCTCTTATTTAAGAAACAGAAATTTTTTGGTGACGCTTAATGGTATCTACTCAAATCCCAGATTAACTGAAGTCGGAGTACTGCAAGGCGGAAAAATTTCTCCTACTTCATTCAACTTTTACGTGAACAACATTCTCTTACATCACAACACAATTCTCTGCATGTACGTAGACGATACTAGCTAGAAACGATAGCCCAATGGTTATGACATGCACTAAACAGACACCTCACGGAACTAGAAAACTGGTACTCTATTTGGAAATTTGCAATGAATGTTTTCAAGACAGAGGCCGTCTTCTTTTCTTGAAATCACAGAAAAATAGAACCAGATATCTATGTGGAAAACAATAAACTCCCCTGATCCAGGTCTACCAAGTATCTTGGTGTCAAGTTAGATAAGAAACTCCCTTTTAAACAACATATTACACACAATAAAAAACAGTATAAAACTGTAGTTCACGGTATGTTTCTCCTTATCTCGTGTAAATCTACATACGTAATAAACTGCTTATCTATACTCTGATAATCAGACCTATCCTGACTAATGCTTCTTGTCCAGTCTGGTCACACTGTGCAGACACTAGACCTATTAGAAAAATCATAAACAGTATCTGTCGCGACTTTAAAAAATATTCGCATTATTACTACAAGAAGTAATTTAAAATACATAGTTAAACTAAAATAAAATCAAAGTTCTAAGAAGTTTATAATATTAAACGAAACTGCTCAATTTTGTATAAAAAATTAAAACTCCACTTTGTAAAAAAGAACAATTCTTGTAAAGAAAGAAAGAAAATGTATGGTTTTTAGGTAGTTTGTGATTATTTTAACTAACCTGTTTTATTGTGATTTGGACAAAACATTTTGTTGACCCGGATGTGATTCGTAAGTAAGTTAGTCGTGGTTATTGAAAAAACGTAAAGCTTGACATCATGGCTACGGAGAATACATAAAGAAGAGTAAATTCTGTTCACACTGCATTTACGAAGACTGTAAATAGTTTAATGGAGGAATTCCGAAAAGAAGTACCAAATGGCGAAGTCGTAAAAACGAAATGTTTAACTTCAGATCGTACTTACGGTGAATTAAAAGGCTGTGATTATATAATTTTGAACAATATTGAAACAGGTGAATATTTTGAGAATGAGAAGTCTCAAAGGAGAAAAAGAAAGGGGTGACATCAGTCAATATTTCCTCCAGTTAAACAGTTTGGTATTTGAATTAATTTTCGAAATATCCAAGAATACTGAGATTAGTAGCATGGAATCTTCGATTTGGCTACATTAGTAGAAATCATAACAGCAAACGAGGAGAGTTATCTGTAAATGAAATTCAAATGCGGAGAAGAAAATTTTAAGATTTGTGCAGCAGGAAAGTTTTGATGACGCCGTTACACAAAATAAATTGATAAGTCTCAACGTTTTTATCGACAACGAATGTTTAATGAGACTGAAAGAGAAAATAGTGAGAAGGAAAGATGATGAAAATTTCAGATGTCCTATTGTTTTACCATCCAATCATCTCCTTGTGGAATGACTGATCTTCGAAAACAATGCAAATTCCTGCCACAGTGGAACGCAGATTGTTTTGTCAAATCTACGTCAGCAATTTTGGATTTTGCGAAGCAGAAAGTGTTCAAAGTGTCATACGGCAATGCATTCGCTGTAAGATATACACTTCAAGGGAAATTGAAACTGTACGTACTCCACCACCTGAGGACAAGGGTTAGAAATGCACTAGTTTTTGAAGTGATTGGAGTGGATTTAGCAGGCCCACTTCATTTAAAGGAGGGAAAAAAAGCATAGATAGAACTGTTTACACGCGCAGTTTATCATGCCACTCACTTAGAACTGATACAGTCTCTCGACTGACGGATTCTTGTTAGGGTTGAGAAGATTTATAGCGAGACGAAATCGGCGGAGAAAAATGCATAATGAAAATGGAACTAATTTCGTAAGAAGCTGATAATATAATGGCTTCCCTCTCTTGACCGGAAAAAGATTACCCAAGAGACCTCAATTTTAAGAATTCAATGGAGCTTCAACCGACCCACTTCTTGGTGGGGAGGTTTCTGGGAACGCATGGTCCAAATGGTGAAGAAAATCTTAAGAAGAATTTTGGGAAGAATGTCAACAAATTTCGAAGAATTAAATACAACTCTTTATGATGCAGAGTCAGTTATAAATTCAAGACCATTCAGCTATTTATCCGAAGATCCAGACGATTTAACACCTCTCACACCATCCATGTTTATTCAAGATATTCAAACGGCGGGAGTACCAGATCTGGATATCATTGATGACATTAATCTCACCAAGAGACTCGGGTATCAGCAAATATTGAGAGATGATCTAAGGAATAGATTTAGAGAGTAATACTTAAATCCTCTCGTTCATCAACAAGGCTGGTTCGAAACAAGTGAAGGGGGGGGGATATGTTGTTGGTTAGTTGCAACAAAAAGAAGAGATTAAATTGACCTATGGAACTGGTAGTAGAAGTTTTTCCAGGAAAGGAAAATTCTGTTAGAGTTGTAAAAGTAAAAACTTGTATGGGAGAATTGATACGTCCTGTAAAACGATTGTACTCTCAAGAACTTAACAGTGATATTACAATTAATAACAGTGAACTGTTTAAAAATGTATAACAAAATCACTCATACATTAATAATTGCAATAACCAAAAAGATAATACAAATTTAGAAAAGGTCAATGAAAGAAACTGTATCGAAATAGTCAAAACTAAATGTGGTTAAGAAGTTATAAAATCCAAACGATATGATAATTAATTTTACACTTTTTATTCTTAACTTACATTTATTAATGCGTAAAAAAATGGTTTGATTTTGTTGTATTTATGTAAAATTAAAAGATGGAAGTGTGTCGTGACTTTAATAAATATTCATATCAATACCACAAGAAGTAATTTAAAATATATAGTTAAACTAAAATAATTTCAAAGTTCTAAGAAATTTATGATATTCAATGAAACAGCTCAACTTTGCGTAAAAAAAAAAATGAAACAACTCAACTTTGTAAAAAAGAACAATTCTTGTAAAGAAAGAAAGATGTATGGTTTTTATGTGGTTTGTGATTATTCTAACCAACCTGTTTTATTCTAATTTGGACAAAACAGTATCCCTCCGAGAAATAGTAGAAGCAAGCTGGTATATGTGAAACACCGACATCAGAATATCTATAAGCTATCCAATCCCTCAAAATATTCATCAAACGACTCTCCAGAAAATTCTGTAACAAAATAGATATATCCACAAACAGAACAATTCAAGCCACAGAAAAATACACACCACTCAGAAATAACCCATTGCTACATAGACAAAGATAAATTTTAATAAATTCCTATTTTTATTTAAATTCCCACAACCCATCACCATCAGAAAAATATACACTACACCGCCCATTCTCGATAGGAATCATTCCTATCGACCAATGAAAATTCACTCCCTCAGAACCGAGAAGGAAACACTTCAGATCTAACAACTACCAGACTGGACAAACAAACCGAATATTTCTCCAAATCTGTTGCATCCACTTTACCTTAAAAAATTTTGCAATATCTACATTAAAATATCTCTAATTTCAAATTAAAATAAAATCTTTAAATTTTACAATTCCTTTGTAAGGGAGAAATAAAAACTTTTCCATTCCTATGGCACTTAATATTATTGCAAACTTCAAATCAACATTTCAATTCCCACTTATTTTAAAACATTTTAATAAAACTATGTACACAGTTTAAGAACTTTTAGTTCATTTCTTAAATTCATCCTTTTAAAATTTTCACATAAATGCCTTTTCTTAATTTATTATTATTGCTCGTTTAAATTCTCCTTGTAAATTATTTCTATTTTTCATATTAATTTTTAACTCCTGGGCAAGTGTTAAACCAATGTTCTGCCTCAAAATAAATACTACCAACCTGGGTATTAAAGTCAAAAAGGATTATGCACCCCAATATTATTTCTGCATATGAGACAAACAGGATATTTACCCCGTTCTTGTGGCGATGATACGTTCACCAACTCCATCAACAATTGATGAAAAATTGCGTGTATATAAATCAAATAAAAAATTTATTCTCATGAATAACTTCTTACTGATAAAGGAAAGACTGAAATGGGATTGCGGATTGACTGAATTAAATATTTATTTGTAGGTTCTAATGCAAGAGGTTCATTATTTTTACCTTTTCTTGCAACAAAAATCTAACCGGGTTGGAAAAAGTCAAAAATAATGCCAAATATTAATCAGTCAATTTTACATGCTAATAAAGTTATAAATAAAAAAAAAATACTCAAAAAGTTCTATGCAAAGAACAGATTTAGCCACCCAAGGTGCACTTTTTTTAAATAATTATTATTAAATTACTCAATCAAATATAAGAATTAAGGTAAACTTTTACCAATTAAAATTAAAGGAAACGATAAATTATTAAATTGAATATATTCAAAGCTAAATGTAATTAAAATCAAACGATAAATTGAATATTCTATCAGCTGCATGTATTTAAAATTAAAGCAAATGATAAAAAATTGAATAGTGATCCGGTGCGCCAAAAATGATCCAACTAAAACAATAGCCCCATGGGTGGCTAAAAAGCTTTTAACTCGAAGTTTTTATTTAAAAATGAATTTAAAGGTATCAAAACAATCTTTTTAAATGTAGAATTCATAATTTTAAAAACATGAAACGCTTAACTAAGAAGTCTAAATAATTATCGATAAATTAAGTACCATAGATACTTATGTATGAGATCAAAAGTATTAGCACTTCTCTAACTTTTACAAATTATATACTACTTAACACATTTAAAAAATTATTTTTGGATCTTTTAGTCCATTTTTAAATAAAAGCTAGATTCAAAAATCCTTACTTACATTTATTTAATCATTTTCTGTCTAGATATATAAGATTAAAAAAGCAATTATACGCGTGTGCAAAACTTAACTCTAAAGTTCATGCTTAACATATAACCTCACCACACTCAAGTCCCGTCACTGCTGGAGTATATTATAGTTCAGTATTGTCATCGAAGTTATGAGTGTGGGAAAAATTTCAGCTCCATCAAATGGCAGGAGGTTAAAATTCAAATACAAATTTTGAACTGGAAATATATATATATTTTTTCGTATGCATACGAATACATGAGTGATAGTAATGCAATGGCATAGCCATGCAGCCAGTCAGGCATAGCCATGCTCTGAAAACAAGGTAATACTGTGATCTATAAGAGAGGGGGAAAAATGAAGACAAATAAGTGATAGTATTTTAGTGGCCCAACAGCCACACCAAAACAGTGATCTAGACATGTGAAAAATTAAGAAAAAAAATTGGTTGACTAGGAGGAGGTAGAAATTGGGAAGGATCGCTAAGGTATCCTAGGGGCGTGTTTCTTGTGTTTACCAAATACAATAAACCTCAAAATGAAAGAAAAAGATCACTAGGTGCCTCGTGGTATGATGCCCGAATCTCTCTAAAGAAAGAAAGCCCTCGATAAAATCCTCAGGGCAGGCTGCTCGGCTATACTCCCCCCCCCGACACTGGGTATCCATTTTAGTTGCCTCTTATGACATGCATGAGCTACAGAGGGGCTAATCTTTCCCACCTGGTCCGTATGCACATAACAAGTTAAATAAACGCTTGTAATTGAAAAACGATAAAGTTTTATTCGCGAAAAAAGGAAATCTATCACTAAATTAATTTTAGAAAAAAAGGCAGCAGTAATAAATATTGAACTTATTCTCTTTTCAAATGCTTTCTAACTTCCGTTTTCAAAGAGTTGCTGTCTCTTTTCCGTCACCAAAAAAAAAAAAAAAAAAAAAAAAAGAGTAGAATTTTAAAAATAAATAAATAAATAAAAACGATATATGGACTACAAAAATAAATTCAATCAAATATTACTCGACGGATAGCTCAACATATCAAGCTGACTTGACCAATAAATTTTGAAACTAGAAAAATCTAGTTCCCTCTCTCCTCTTCAATGGACCACACCTCACCAACACCACTAAAACTAACGGCCTAGCTTAAAAATGCATTAAAAAACAATAATCAAACAACATTAATATATTTTAAAGGTAAAAAAAAAAGAGAGAGAGATAAAAAGGCTAACTATAATTTGAAACTACCTTTGTAGGTTGGATAGAAACCGGAAACTAAAAACACTCAACAAGAGAAAGAGAGAGTTAGAGGTAATTCTTTTCACTATTCGGTTAAAATGTTTGGTCAAATGAGATTAGCTTTCATACACCCAGTACATATTTACTGGAACCAGGTAACTCCACATTATAGAAAATTGCAACTCAAAAATAAATACATTTTTGTTTGCAAGATTTATACTTTGAATAAGATCTATACAACATCATTAAACACCAACTATGCACTCAATGCTTTCATCAAACTTAATTTGTATTATTAATTTATTCATAGGTCCTAGCACTATGTAAAATTTCAGAACAAGTATACTCAACTCTTAAGTTTTAAATTAAATATTTTAGCTTACAGACGTAAAAAATTATATTTTGGGAAGATTTAAGAATATGTATATAAATTGAATATTCAATCAACTAAATATAAATCATATAATATACACAAATAAGTGAAGTTTAGTGATTTTTGACACATCAAATATATCTATCCATTAACAATACAAAAAAAAAGTCAATACAATCACATTACATGAACAGAAACAAGAAGTTAGGGATTCACTGTTAGCATTATACAATATTGCAGAAAATGGAATAGCGTACATTTCTCAAATGAAGCTATGTCAACAGAAAAGAATTTCAAATACTAAATTCCTAAATGTTGCTCTAAAGGTGTGAAAAATATCAAAACATTACGATTTCACACTAGAAAATTACTTTTACGTGTTAGTAGGCATTAATATCCAATACATCCATTTTTACATAGTATTGATCTAAGCCCAATTTTTTATTTGAGGGATAACACAATTCTTCCGTTAAGGAATAAAAATTTAATAACTAAAGAACACTTTTTTTTTAATAATGTCAATCCTTCACCAATCAGAAATTGTTTCAGTACCAAACTAGCATAGTTTCTTCCACAGAAATTTCATTCTCTCATATGAAGCTATCAAAATTTGATTTGTCCTTTTTTGCTTCACAAGTACACTTTTTTCATACGCAAATATGATGTCTAACGAATGCAAAATATGTCATCACAATAGCTTTTAAAAAATATCAAATCAAAATATTTTTAGCCTGAGCAAAAAAGCAACATACTTATTTTAAATCTCAGCTCATTGCCTCTCTATGGTCTTCATTTGCAGATCATTCAAATTTTTAATATTGCTTTAATTTCTGGCTTTTCGTTTACTAATAAAGTTATCTGTTCACATAATAGTCTTCTCTTAATGTATAGCTAAACTTTTTGGAAAGGTTTAAATACATTTTGCATATCTGACATTTTCAAAATTTGCTTGCAAATGACACTTTTCCACATTTGTCTATTTGATGGGTGAATATCTAATAATTTACATGGAAATGAATTTTTTTCTTACGGAAATTACATGTATATGTGTTGTGAATAACATAGTATTAAAATTTAGCAAACTGATTACTTCATAGCCACCTAACAAATACTGATTCCCATTTGGAACCCAAGGTTATTGTAATGTTAAATGATTTACTATTCACACTGCAAATAGTTCTTTAATTTTCTCGGATATAAAACAATTCCAAAATATTTCCAAGAGCTCTTTATCAGAAAAACTAGGAATGTATTCATAGATATTATAAAAATGATTGGCTTGTACTAGAAGCAACGCAAGGGCTATTGGGGAAGGACCTCGCAATTTTGAACCTTGGTCAAGTGACGAGGACAATACCTAAGCTGTCACCCTCTCAACGAACTTCCACACCATGCCCATGTGAATAATAAAAATGGAGAAAAAATACCAGATTTTAGGAGCAGGTGATTTTGAAATATAAATATTCCTATTATAATGAAATTCTTTCCAACCCTTTTTGTCCAGTGGGCATGATAATTTATATACTTTTAGTGCCATAAGCTTTGCAGTGAAAAAATGTTTCATTTGCAGTCTTATTAACTTCAAACTATGAGGAAACAACCTCTCTGGATTTTGATAAATGACTGTTCTACTAGTATTCTAATGTGAATATTTTTTAAATTATTCAATTTGGTTAATTCAGGTTCGAAAAACTTCGAACACTAAGATAACTTGAAGAATATTGGGACAATGGATTTTTATGTAGATGAAGACCTTGATGGTACTATACACAGTTGAATTGCCACTGATTACAGCTGATGATGTTTCTTATTTGGAAGATATAGATGACAACATACTAAAAGATATAATTCTAAATGATGTCCCACATTCATTAGAAATGCACAGCATGGGATGTAATGAAGTTATTATTCGAAGAAAAAAAAAAGAAAAACCCACATCAAATGGAATAGAAAAGGTGCATCATTCAAAATTTCTAGTTTTGGAGAAAAATGCAAGCAATGTAAAATAAACAAAAATTATTATTAAAATAATTGAAAATAAAATACCAGAAGAAAATTTTGAGATGTTCTAGTAAACCATACTGTACAGCAGTGTATTTTATGCAGTTCAAATTATTGTCACTTAATTTACACTCTCTGTAGACTGTTTCAAATCATTTATTGGGATTTTTACCATTAACTGGATACCACACTTTCTAAGGAACAGATATATTAAGTCAGAAGATATAAATATTGAAACTGTATGATGAAAAATCATTATATTGAAATAAAAAGAAACCTACATGATAATGCAAGTATCCCAATAATAAATGAAATAAGAACAAGTTATTCAAAACACGATCAATTTTAGATCAGCTAAATAAAACATTTGAGCAATTTGGAGCATTTTCTTATATCTTGTGTATTGATAAACAAATGGCTATTATGGGCATAATTTTCTGAAGCAATTTATAAGAGGCAAGCCCATTTGCTTTGGTTTCAAGCAATAGGCATTGTGTTGTGATAAAACAGGATATTGCTATCTATAAAGCTGAAATCTATGAAGGTTGCACAAATATAATTCAGAGAACAATACATATGGGTTAGGAATGCTGTTAAATTGAGTAAGATAGCAACTACAGACAAACCAGAAAAACATGGTTTTTATTTTGATAATTTTCCCAAGCTTTGATTCGATGAAAATCTAAAAGAGAGAAATATACCTGTGATTGGAATGATGAGGTATAATAAGATGAATAAATGTCTCATAAAATCATAATGAAATGCCAAAATAATTTCATACAGCTTTCGATTATAGATACTATGAATTTAAATTGAATATTTGATCCTGTTTGGAAATATTTGTTAAGATGTTATCATTTCATTTGGAAGTTTTAACTTTGTGATATGCGCAAGGATGGTCTAAAACTGAGAAAAATAAAGCCATTGTATATTACAATAAGAAATGAATGGTGTCAATAAACTTAATGAAATACATAAAAATATAATAGAAAAATTACAAGCAAGAAAAAATACTTTCACATTTTCCCAATGACGTAAACATGGCACAAGTAAATGCTCATATAATAAACTGCATTGAAAAAAAAAAAAATACCAAAATAAAATTTCAGAAGAGAAGTTGCAAGGTTCTATTTGAGTTTACACTTTCTGTCTGGCCTGAAATATAGCAAAAGACTATCATACAATGCGAGATCACAGAAATACCAGGTGATGCAGAAAAAATCTTGAAAGGCCATTATTTGGAAAGAACATTATACAGAAAACTACTAAAGTGTGCTGTTTAAGAAAAATGCCAGTAACTAATGCATAAAGTGCAATGTTGGATTAGGTGTCGAATGTGTTATTCTACTGTATTCATAAAAAATATTTAGCAATAATTTATAAAAGATTTTTAAATCAATAAAAATCATATACTTAGGTTCTATTTTGTAAAATTTAATGGTCTATGTTCATTTACATGCAAAAACGTTACCTTATATGATGAAAAAAAATTTTTTTTTTAATCTGACAGTTAATGAGTTAAAAGTTAACTTTTGGTAATTCTGAAAAGTAAAATTATTGGACAATACGATTTTACAATATATTTTAGAAATATTGTCGTAAGCAATTGTGCATGTTTCAGATGCATTTTTATCAATGATCAATTTAATCAACATTCTGAAACAGACACCAAAGATATGAAAATTACAGGTGTAAAATGTTGATTTCACAGATGCATAACAGCTTTTAAATGGAACATGGATGAAAATTATTAACTCTCTAAAAGTTCGTGATATTATTTAGCAACAAAAAAAAGTTTTCATATTTAACCCTTTGCACTCCCAGTCCAGTGATTCATACAATTCACTAACTCCACCATTGTATTAGTTACAAATACAGAAATACAATATATATATATATATGGCTGCTGCAGTAAAACAAAATATATATTCCTTAGCTACATTATATAAAACAAGTTCAAGTTTATATGTTTTGTAATTTGTCATAATGTAATATTTTTGGAAACAATCAGCCATATGCATGAGAGGGGTTTCCCACAGCAACTATCACAAAATTCACATCTTTTTCCATTTTGTTAGAAGTTACAGTGATAAATATGCATCAGTTTATACATAAGTACTCAAATAAAACAAAACAAACATGTTGCTGCATTAATAACATTGGGTTTAAAATTTATATTTTAAATGTTACATTTTCCATAACACTGGAGTGCAAAAAGTTAAATTAGCAATATCATTTTTTTTCCACATTGTTTTATTGAAAGGATGTCAATGATATAACTAATGCATTCAATTTAGTAACTGAAATTGTAAAGCTTTATAGAAAATTAAAGAAAAAATACCAAAAAAATTATTTTTTATTCTAATCAAAAATAATAAATAATTGCCACAAAAAAGTTTGCCAAGTTTTTACAAATATCAAACAACACGGGGGAAAAAAGAACAAGAAAATTCTTGATCTAAAACTTAAATATTAAAGTAGGTGCAAATAATGATTGAATGGAATAAAATCAATGCTATGCAATAAAGTGATCAGATCTGAATTACCTAAAAATCAACAGAAGTTGAAAGTATAATTTAAATACATTGATTTTTGAAAAATTCCACTACATATAAAAAAACATATACATCAACTATCACTTAATTTACTTTTACAAATAAATATTATAATTAGTTAAGCTATTAAAATTAGCAATTTATAAACCTTGAAAAATGGTTAATTGCAATTACTGATAGTTTTAGAAGTTAAATTTTTCAGCCAGTTTATATTTACTGATAAAACAGGGTTTTTTTTATAAATGTTATAAACATTTTTACATGATTTATTCATTACGAAGGATTACTTTTTATTTCATAACATAATAACAATAAAATAACGCTGATAAATAGATTTCCCCCCTCGTCTCAAAATTAATTTTTCTACAGCTATAAGGGGGGATTGACCTATTATTTATCTCTATATCAAATTCAATGATTGAATAATTATTTATGAAAACAAATGTACAGAAAATTGTATAATTTTTAAGATTACATTCAGCAGGCAAATTTGAAAAATCTTTTCCCTTACTGTTGATGTAAATGGTTTATCAAAATTACAATATAATTAAAAGCATTCATTCACTAAAAATAAACTTCAAAGCAAATATACTAAAAGTAAAATAAAATGAAAATTATATACAGTTTCTAAAAAGTTTACATTTTTATAAACTTTTTCAAATGAACACAAAGTTCTATAAGTAATGTTTACAATAAATATATTGTAATTTTTTTAACATAATCGATTCAAAAGTACTTTTAATAAAAATGTCCAAATATGCATAATAAGGAACATGAGTTCAACATTAAAATATGTTTGGATGTTATAACTGCAAAAAGAGATGTTGCTTCACAAAAACTATATTCATTGTTGATACACTTATGAGCCATAAAATAGCACTTCTTGTATTTAGTATATTGAACGTTAAAAGAATCTTTCTGTAGAATATAACAAAGTTCAATCTAAATGTTAATCCTCGAGAACAGTAATCTTTATTAAACATTCAATGTGAAGATAAACAGATTTCAGAAATGATCTTGCAGATATATTCAGAAACCACTGAATATTGTTATCTATATGATGTAAAATTGACAAAAATCATGCTTTCATACAAAACTCAAGCCAAGTACTTGAAAATAAAACAATGAATATGAAAAACAGGCAGGAAGAGGGGAAGAAACTTTTAATAACTAATACATTATAATATGCCAAAAATGGAAATGACAAAAGATTTATTTTCCAACAATTGTAAAATGTGTTTTGTCCTGCGCACACACACACATAAAATGATATATGATAAGGAAAATGCTTCCAGCTCTTTGTATGCTGCAACATAGTCCTCCGTAAAACACCTGAGATTTCAATGTAGGAAGCACAAACACAGTCATTCTTCATAGGAAGAATTACAATTTATAAAAGCACTTTTTTTGCACAAACCATTTAACTTTTTTTATATCAGTGATTTACTAACCAGTTCTCCTGAGTGGCAATTTTTATAATTTAGTCCTCATTAAGCTTTGTTATCATTTGTGCTTTTTCTTCATTTTCCTGAAGTAAAGATGTTTTTTCTTGAGCAACCTCATTTGAAAAAATGTTTTGTTTATTTTTAAATCTCCTTTTTTCTTGCACAGAGTTCCATCACTCAGTCAATCACAGCGAGTGTTTCAGGAGGAGCAGTTGCAGCAGTGTTGGACAGAGGGGTGGTGACAAGAGCAGGAACGACAGGTGGTGGTGGGTTGTCATAGTAAAAAGGTATTTTCAGGTTCAGTTTCCTACAAGGTTTGCGTGCAGATCGTCTCAATTCAGGTATGGTTATCTGTTTTCTTAGCTTCCTATAGAAAAGAAGGTCCATTTTCAGTTTCTATACACAACAAAAAACATAAAAATAATACCAATGAAATTTCCAATACTTTGCCATTAATTTTAATTTATTATATTAATTTGCAAAAAAAAAAAAAATCTATCTTATTCATAACACAGCAAATTTCAGGCTAATTGCAGTTATGTAAAGTGAGTATTTGCATTATTTATGCTTTATAAGGTATGATCAAATTTAATAAGACATATTAAGAAATTATAATATAAAAAGGCTTAATCACAGGTGGACTATTGCAGTTTTACACCATGTCATACTAAGAGAGCGTTGAGTATATATTCCTACTAGTTAACTGTAATACATAAAAATTTTATTTTTAAATTCCGTTCTCTTTTAATATTCATTTATGTTAGTCAAAAGGCTGTTTCAATTTTTTTTTTTATCATAAAACCCTTCTAAATAGTTGATTTAAATAAATATATATTACACAGATTAATAAAGTTCTAATATTTCTTATATTAGTTTGAAGTATTAAGGCAAAATTTTATAGCTATTTTACATGTACACAATAACATACTGGCCAAGGCAGATAGTTGAAATAAATTAAAAATTACATTTAAAAATAAATCTTAAGAAACTCATGAATTAACATAGGTTACTAAGTGATTTTACACAGCAGAATAAATTATTCCTCAATTGTTTTGGATAATTTGTTACATTAAATGTAATGAATTCAACAAAAGACTAAAATAAAAGACTATGGAAAAAATATATGTAATTATTACAATATAATAATTTAAAAAAAATTGTATTACAATAAATGAAGGGCAAGGCCACAAATTTTTTTCTTTTATATCTGTATACGATACTTCACTATTCAGCCAAATAATCTTACAAAAAATGTCATTTACACAGCTAATTTTTTATATAATATATAATATTACATAGCTGTTATTTTCCTTTTTTTAAATTACTGATAATACTTTTATGTAGAAAACATTCTTATAATATCCATTTAGATAACAAGTTATGTAACATATTCTATTACTTTTATTATATATAAATGAATTTCCCCTACTTATATCAACATAAAACTAAGCTAGCTATAGAAAACACAGTTTATTTTAAACATATATATTGTAAAAAATTACCACACATATTTTAAATGAACACAAAATCTATAGTTAAATTTATGTAGCATAAAATAATACAATACATATAGTACTAAATAATACATTATACACACATATTGAAAATGCACATATAATGTAAAAAGAATTTTAAATTATATACAGGTAAAAAAAACCACAATATATATATATGTTTAAAAACTATCATTTATATACACTAAGAATATACTTTAAAAAAAATGGTTGCCACTTTTATATAGATGTAGAAAAAACAAAATTAAAATAGTAAAGAAATTTCCAGATAAGTTTCATATAAATACAATTCACTCCATTCCATTCTTTCTTTTAATTAAGTACATGATTTGTATAACATGAATCCTGTGTGACAAATAAAAAACATTTCTTTTTCAAAAAAACTTTTACAATAAAATACTTAAAACTCAATATCTCTAGTTGTGTTTCTTATAATTACATAATATTAAGCATTTCTCAAACAAGCACACATATTTTGTTTTAAAGTGTGTGTATATATATATATATTTGTGTGTGTTTTACATTTTACAGTATTCCAAAAAAACATTTAAACTTCAAAAACGCAAAATTTCAACAAAGGTCCTTACTAGGATTTTTTCCAATAACTCTCCTCACCCTTTAGGGCTAGTCCACATTAAAATAACTTAAGAACATTTACTCATTTTATTGTAGTAATTCATTTTTTCTGGCATTGTTAACCAAAGTTAATACCTAGAATCGATGCTATGTGTGCTAATATGATTAACATACAAACATCAAGTTAAAAAGACATTTGGCTTTTCATAGAATTATATAAATAAAAATTGTAACAAAATCTAGGTAATATTTATATCTAGTTTTGTTTAAGAGAGAGAAGTCAGTATAAGGAAAAAAATTTCTTCTACAATTCTTAATTAGAAAAATAAATTCTTCATTTTTTTCATTTCAATTAGGTGCTTTACATTCAAAATTAAATTATCTGAATAATGAATTCAATAATCAGATATCACTTTCCAATTATTACAACGCTGATTTATTAGAAAACAAAACAACCAAAAACTTTAACTTTGATATATTTAGGATGTTTATATACCTAAAATTTTCAACATCACTATCATATCTAATTTTAGAAAAGCAATTAATAAAATGAAATATCTAGAAGCTAATTATGGAATTTTAATTCTGCATATAAATAAAATCATTTAAAGACTATTATCAATTTCATCAAATATTTATTTTTTTATAACCAACAACAACAAAAAAAAAAAAAAAACCAGCAGAGTATTGGATTTTTTTTATTTTATTATTTGAACCAACAATTAATTTCGATGACCAACATGATAAACGAAAATGGGTATTTCACCAATCTAATAATTAAAGCTATTGCAATGTAAATTATTTTATTCTACCAGTAATAACTCATTAACTTCTGGGCAAGTGAAAAACCAAAGTTCAGTTCACCATTCATTTATAGTCATTTCACAGGGGATAGAAGCCCGTGAGGGTTAAGATCCCCGAAATAATAGTTGTCGCTAATAATTAACTTACTTGCTTGTAACAGAAATTACAGGTATACATTTATTTTTAAACATTTAGTCCCCCCACTTAAATATTTTTTTAACCCTATTTTATTAGGATTATCACAGAAATAGGAAAATTTATGCAATCAAGCAGTTTTCAAACAAAATATTTCTATCGTTTAATATCCAGCTGTCTAAATTTCAACTAAACATTAACAATTATTGTGAATATATATAATTTTTTTTTCCAATTTTTGAAAAAAATCAAAGAGAAAACTTTTTAAATACAGAACTTTAAAAAGATGACAGAAACAAATCCATCAATGCATAGAATTGAACTGACTATTCCAATTCAAAAAAGTATTAAACTTATGATGCAAAACTTATAGAAAATTCTTAATAATTCGTAATTCATTTTCACAATGAGACCCTTCAACTTTGAAAAACTACAGCTTTAAGGAATATATAAAATGAAAGTATTTATTATTTTCTCACATCTTAACATCTCTTCCTCGTAACATGAATAAGATTAAACTCTTGCCTTTTATAAAATTTTACTATTAAGACATTTGCAAAATCTCCAATCTTTGGTTGTACCATGTAATTTATTTGCAAGCTTTTTCACAGCCTATTATTTAGAACTGTATTTTTACATATGAGGCTATTCAAATTCAATTTTGTTTTTAATATAAAGCAATAATTTCTTTTTTTTTTTTTTTTTTCATAATATTTTCATTTATAATAGAGTGAAACTAGTCTATGATGTTTTTTAAACAATATATTAAACCTATTTTAAGAAATGGTAAAAATATGCATTTTTTCTTTTTTTTAAATTATAATTGAAGATTAAGAGTAAGTTACTTTTGTATGTTAAATTCTAAACACTTAACTTCAAAGCTCATCTTTTATTGCTTGGAATATAACAATTCAATTAATTTAAGAAGATGTCATTCTATTGTAGATTATGGAGTTTAAATAGAAAAAGAAGGGGGGGGGGGAAAAAATTTTTTTTTTTTTTTTTTTTTTTTTCCCAAAAAAATTTTTTTCATCCCCCCCCCCCCCATTTTACATTGCTATTTTTTATCAGACCAAAGCTTAATTCCTCAAAATCTAATAAGCACAATTATATATATATAAACCAATAAGCTTTATTTAAAATAAACATTGAGGGGGAAAAAAATTAAAAATAAAAGTCAAATTAAAATAACATACTAGTAATGTAGTAATAGTAGTACAGTAAATAGTTTTTTTAATGCCCTTATTTTAAAATGCTTCAATAAAAGTTTCAGTAAATTCTAATAATCACACATATATATACTTAAATTATTTTAATGAAATACTGCAAAGATACTTGTGTTTAGGCAAAAATTAAACTAAAAATGATAAGTAAATTACAGTTTCAAGATTCAAAAATATACCTCTTACTTACTTAATATTTCAAGTTCAACTTGCAACACGAAAAAAGGGTCAACATGCACGGGTCAAAAGGATGCTTTAATGTAATTCTTACAAATGCAAAATTGATTTACAATCGCTCATAATGCCAACTTCATATTAATCAACTTATATCATCTTAATGGTATTACTTAATTTGAGAGGATTCAATGCATATGGTATCTTAAAATCATTTATATTTATGAATATGATTTGGATTATAGATTATCAATATTAATCTTATTTTAAAAATGAATTGCTATTTTTCACAACTCAACCTTCTGGTGTTCAAATTTATAATTTTTACAAGGATTTAAAGTAGAAGTAAATATACTATCTAAAATATAGGAATCTTGAGTATCTAGTAAAATTAAAGAAGCAAAGAAGTTAACTTTAAAATTCCCTATTTTTCAGAATACTTTATTCACTATTAGGGTACACAAAAGAGAATAGAATGAATTTTAAAAAATACATTTTTTATCAATAATTTAATATATATTTAAATGTAAAATATTTTTTTAATATTTTCTATTTCACACTTTAATGAAATAAAATTATTTTAGAAATCAGAAATTCAAAATTCTTGTTAAGACAAATCATCGCAACAAAAACTCTAAAAGTTAATACAGTCCATTCATGCAAGTTTTGCACAAAACACATTATTTGCCCTTGAAATCTTAAGATTATGTCTCATACACCTTTATGCTTGCTTGTGCTGTAATTAGGTAACAATACAATGCTAACATGTCAACAAATTTAATGCATTACAAATGCCATCTCAACATTTCATTCCACATTAAAGCAAAATTTGACTTATTGCAGGATATCTCATTTCCATCAATATTAGAGCCCTATTTTTCCTTTAAATCTTATAAGAGCCTTGAATAAACCTAATAAGATATCAATATATTGGCCAACTAATAATCTAATCAAGTACCTAAAGAATTTCTTATTCAAAACTTTTCAAAATAATCTTTCCTTTCAATTGATATCTTGTGAACTTTTAAATAAGCTTTAATAACCTTAGTCAGTTATAATGACTTTTCTAAAATTAAATATTTAAAACATAGCAGAAAAATTTTACATTTTTATATTGATTCTACTTTTAAAAACAGTATAATATTTTGTTTTGTTTTAACAGCCACATTAAATTACATTATCGCATTCAAATATAATTTAAGAAGTACATATTGACAAGATTGAAATATAAAATACTTATAAACAAAATAAAATTTACAGTATTTTATTTAAAATGTAAACAATACATAATATAACTAAGATTTTTAAAAAAATAAGGGAAAGGAGGAATATCAATTAACTCTAGATTTAAAATTTTAATTTTTTAATAGAAAATTACTGAAACGTTACTTTTTAATTGCATACTACAACTGATTTTTAAAACATAATTTAACCAAAGATCTATAATGAAGATAACAAATTTAGAATTTAAATTTATGGCATATTTAAACAGACATATAAATTAGAAAGCATTAAAAAGGTCAATTAAATTAAGATATTCTTTTCATAAAAATTAAAAATAAAACACCATATTACAAAAAAATTAAAGTGTAAAATAAACAAACTTGCATGAATAAATGTTATTGTTAGGTGCACTTCTCTCTCTACGTATTTGCTTACCTATAATTCCACACTTGTATGTTCCACAAAACTTTATGAATTTTGAGATTCGCTAATATGAAAATTTTTAACATTTTTTAAAATTAAAAGTATATACTTTTTTCATACTAATTCCCCACATTCCTTTTACAAATAAAATAATCAACATCCAAGCATATGCATTCCCACATTGTATATGTAATTTTAATATATATACATATAAAATATTCTTTAAAATTGAAAATTAAATGCTTTTGGTATACATACAAAAACTTGAACTCCTAAAATTATTAAGGTAACAAATTATATACTCTTTATATTACATCTATTATTACAAAGTTATTCAAAAAGTATTTTTAACCTTATTAGATACTGATATTCATAAAAGCTAACCTCATGAGATTTTGATAAAAATTAGCATTTAATTAATGTTTCCCATTGAAATATTTAACTTTTTAAAAAAGAAACTGAGCTTTTAGGTATAATGTTAAAATAGTTCACCATATATATTATAATTTTCTATATCAGACATTTGTACTAATTTCTGATATAAAGAATAAGACTTTCGTTATATGAATAAGACTAAAAGAATTTCGATATTTAGTCATAAAAACTCTTTCAATCAATACTCTTATTTCTTAAATATAATGTGCAAACATGTATTGAGCTCCTTATTGAGGGGAAAAAAATCTTTTTTACTTGTCACAATCATGATTTCTTTCTTCAAGCCCTAAAGAAATTACAAAAATAAAATTATATAATAAATACATTTTGAGTGGCAACCATGACAATTTAATTAAGTGGGACAGGATAATGTAAAATACTTCTTAAAAAAGCAACAGCCCTTTCTTCAATTAAGGAAGTGTTGCAGTTTTTGTGCAAAATTGAGCACTCAGGAAAAGGGGGGAAATTTATAGGACAATTTAGACAAACTATTAATAATAAAAACAAGACACAATAACCAAAAAACAAAAAATAAACAAAATGTAAATAACATTTGTAAATAAAATCATGCTAAATCAATGCATGCAGAAAAAATAAAAATAAATTTTCTGATGAAATTGAAAGGGAATTCTTTACCAGGGTTGCCACTCTTTTTCCCTTAATGATTTAATTAATAATTTTTGTCAGGTACAGGAAGCTCAAGGCTTAGGTAACATATATCATAGTAATGTTCCATCTATTATTCAAAACTAATGAAGGTGGCAACTCTAAAACATTATAATTAAATTTTTTTGGATGTCCCTTACAAATATTTTTATACCAGACAAAAAAATTCTGAGTGACAACCCTATTTATAGAGATAAAAAAAAAAATTGAAATCAATATCATAATAAATCTGAACTTTAAAAACTCCCACCCTACATTAAAGAAATTTTTGAAGCACAAGCCAATTTATGTAAGGTTTAAATTTGGTTTCTCAATAATAAAGTACCATAATATTAAAAAGGGTTTAAAAAAAATAAACTGAAAAACATGCTAGAATATCTAAATTGCCCTCTTCAGAAGGTTTTAATTCAATTTCTTTTAATTTGTTCAGGAACCGTATTTTTCTCAACACTCACTTAGTTGAATCAGTGGCCAGAAAATAAACATCATCTGGGGCATCCACCCAACTGATCATTTGTTTGCGTCCACCCACTCGGGTGATAGTGGCCATCTTAGCCCGCCCATTCAAAGGAGTGTTCACTACGGAACTCCGAGCTAGGGAACTCACGTTGAAAATGTCAGGGGTAGACTTGATCACTCCACCACCAGACAGAGCTCTTCGCTTCGGCGGCACAGCCACTAGAATAAATATACAAATGTATTCATTAACATTAAATACACAAAAAGAAATAAAATTTTAAAAAGTTATCTCTGAAAAGTAATTTTTGAGGTATTGATTATTAAAAATAGAGATTACTATGAAAACAGAACAATTACAAATACTTCACACGCACTGTGCAAGAAATATTTTTAGATTTCCTGTCATTCTAATGGAAAAAGTGAACAGCACTACAATGAACAAATATGTTTTAATAAGGTCAAGATTATATTTAAAAATTGTAAGCATTTTTTTAGCAAATAAAGAATTTATTTTATATAAAAGATGCTGAATATAACTAAGACATAGTAACTGAATGTTTAGTTTGTTTTAAGCTATATAAGACTTCTAACAATGAACTTCAGAATGCCAAATCATAATTAATTGGGGACAATATCTGCGCTAGTGCCCATAATCTTAATTGCCACAACTGCCATGTATCATAAATATCAAATCTGCAGCACAGTGTCTTAACATGTAAAAAATTTATACCAATCTCAGATTTTATAAAGCAAATAAAGATTTAAATATCATGCAGATTTTGTTTTAAGCAGTTTTATTCTGTCTATAGATATTTATATTAAATCTTCATTTTATCTGTAAACCATATAATATTGAAGTTAAGGAAATGTTCAAATAAAACTTAAGAATCAAACACATATAATAAATGTCTCAGGAAATAATTTTTGCAACAAGGAAATTTGGTACTTTAGTCAAAGAAGACAATTTTATCCTTTAACTGATACTGAATTATTTTTCATTATCTATTTAATCAATATTTAAATTTTTTTAAAAAAAATTCTTGTTTCACGAACATATTGAAACATACCAATAATCCAAATTCAAAGCAAAAGAACAGAAAGGGACAAGAAGAAAATTTTTGTAATTAAAAATAAAGCAACTGTCAATAAGTTTTAATTACTATTGTGCAATTAACATAAATAAAGAAAAAAAATATTTTCAAAGATTATCCTAGATGCTTCAGAATTTTAAAATCAGTCATAATACATTTATAGCAGAATTAAAAAACAGTATAAAACATACCAATATCAACCCCATTCTGCTGCTCATATCCTCTCTTTCGTAGAATAGTAGGTGAAGCACTAGCAATACTGGGAGTGAGTCGCACATTATTTTCTTCCATGTCCATGGGGTGTTTTGGAATCGAAAGAGAGCCATCTTCAAAACATAAAATTAAAATAAACATCTATTTCATAGTAAATAATTAAATGACTCTTTAATATTTTTGGAGATTGCAAACTCATGCTGCATTAAAAAATCATAATAGTTGGTCTACCTTCATTTCGAGGAGGTGGTGGAAAAGCTTCTCTTTCCAGTTTTGGTATTTTATCCAATGGAGTTGGAAGAAGCCAATCAGGAGGTGGCAAATTAGGAGTTCCAAGCCTATGCGATACATCCACAACTTTACCTCTCTCATGTGGCTCCAATTTTGGTAAGTCTGGTTGTCCTTCAATCATTCTTGAGTGAACTAATATATTTGAAATACTTAAATCACTAAAATGATGAAAATTTCCTAAACAACTAAATTTCCAGAGAGGAAAAATTGGAAATCAAAGTTTTATTAATTTACCTAGATACCAACAGTCAAACCTTACAAGAATATATTCAGCTATCTTCAAAACTTTTCGTTAAAGTCCATTCTACATTTTATCTCCAATATATTTTTTTTAAAAGTGATTACCAAGTGTTCAATAAAAGCATATTACAGTGTTTTTTATATATCACAAGATGTATCAAAATCATGTTACAATATAATTCTTGCCTTGTTATACAAATTAGTTTTGCTTTGTAATATTTTTATAGCATTAATAATTTTAATAACAATTTGCTTTTTTAGAGTGAAGTGAAACCAATATATTCTTCATAAACAATTTTTCTAGCAGCAAATTTAAATCGACAGGTGTATGTCTTCTTCTTCAAAAAAAAAAAAAAAAGCAGTGTTTAGTTAATAATGTCTGTGATCATATTAAAATTTCTTAAAGAAAAAAAAAAGATTCATATATTCAATCCAAAATTGTTTCAGGAAAGTGTGTCATAAGATATATGACAATGTGAGAAAATAGTTTTGAGAAACACAGCTATTATCTATTAAAAACAGGTATAAGAAATCCATACACATTAAAAAAAATAAGTCAACCAACTCAATTCTCTAGACATTTGTATACATTTTTTTTTAAATCTGTTCTCAACATATACTTAAATATTTGTAATTCTTATAACATTTATACTTTTTTTAAAAACATTACAAAAATAAAATGAAATATCACCAAAAATATTAATATACTGAACAGATTTTAAAAAGCAGAGAAAATTCAAATTATGCTTAAAGAATTTAAATACCTTTAATACAGTACCTTTTTTTTAGTAAGTTTTCTTATGTTAAAAATTACTTTTTTTACAGTTCATTCGAGGTATGGGGAGAAAGATGGACTAGGAAACAATTTCAAGACTTTCTACAAATTTTCTCTAATAAAAATTATGCATTCCTCTTTACTTTGTTTAAAACCAAAATATAAAAAGTTAACTAATATTTTTATTAATTGAAAAACAAGTAACATACATTCCTGTTTTATTGCTAGAACATTGATTGGTTGGAAAGGATTTCTAGCCGCATGACGAGGTTTTATTAGATGACTGGCATAGCGCCTGGCTTTTCTGGTTAAGGATGTGGTTTGTAAATAAAATGCTGCCCTGGTTTTCATTATTGGTCTTGGGCTACCAGCTCTAATAACAAGTCCATGAGCAGTGGCACAGTGACGAGCAAGATGAGCCTTCAATTTGAATTCCTAAAATAAAAAATTTTAATCCTTTATATAGTTTTATTAATTTTTTTAAATTCATTGATTGCTTATCAAATTATTTGTATATACTTAATTCGACTAAATCAATATTATTTCAAATATGAATAATTCAAAGTAATGTATAGAATCTTAAAATATAATTAACTCCTTTTTAAATATTCACTTACAAGAACAAATTTTTAAATGAGGGGAAACTCACATAATTTGATTATATTGAATTAAAAATGTTCTACAAGATTTCCTTGTGTCATATGAACAATATCCAGATGATAGTCTAATTCAGGGGTCTCCAAACTACGGCCCGAGGGCCACATCCGGCCCGCGGACAGATTTTGTCCGGCCCGCGGAGAGCTAGAATACTTGAAAGAAAACTCCTTCTAGAGAACATATTTATTTTTTATAGCAAATTAAATTTAGTTTACTGAAGTAATCTATTTTTATGTTGAATAATTATTAATATGACATCTACATTGATATGGTCATGGGCTAACTACTCATAACATTGTTGTAGGTTACTATATACTAACTAACAAATTATTGAAATGAATCCAACTAACATTTTATACATTTTAAATGAAAAAATAACTTATAACAAGCATAATGACATATGAAATACTAATGAGATTTATGTAATTGAGATTTTCCACTGACAATAGTTTGTAGTTGTGGACTAATTTTACTTGTACCAATTATTAAAAGAGATTTAAGATGCTCATTTATTTTAGATCTGTAAACATTTTTTGTGTACTTCATTTTGGAAAAGGTCTTCTCACACAAATAAGTAGTACCAAAAACAGAAAACAGCCCACGAGCAAATTTATGCAAATTATCAAATTGTGTCAGTGGAAGACACTTATAAAATTCCAACAAAGATAAGTTTTGATATTTGTTCTTAATTATATCACTGCACTGTAGATCAATCATTTCCATTTGAAGTTCCGGGGCTAGGGTTTCAATGTCAGTATCAAAAGGATTCTGAAAAATCTTAATTTGATTCGCAATGGCATCAAAGTCCGAGAAACGAGTATCAAAATTTATTTTCAAAGCACTCAAAGTTTCGATTGCAAAATCGATAGGAAACTCGGTCTCAGTGGTGTGGCTGAATATTTCACATGTTTTAAAATGTGAAAAACATTTACTTCGTAGTTGTGATTGAAACAGTATCAATTTCTTCCGGAATGATTTGATATTAGTGTATAAATCAGGAAGATGCTGGTTTTCTCCTTGCAATCTCAAATTCAGTTCGTTCACATGTTTTGTCAAATCAACATAGAATGCTAACTTCCACAGCCATGCGTTGTTTTGCAATTCAGTAAGAGGGCGATGCTTTTCATTCAAAAAAATTTCGATCACTGCTCGAAGTTCAAAAAAGCGCTGAAGGACTTTCCCACAACTAAGCCAACGTATGGCAGTATGATAAGGTAAGTCATTTTCTCCAATCTCTTCAATAAATTGCACGAATTGTTGGTGATTCAGCCCAAAAGATCTGATAAAATTAACAGTTGATATGACTGGTTTCAGAACTTCAGACATATCCAAACATTTTCCGCACAAAGACTGTTGATGAATGATACAATGTAAGACTATTGGTTTTGAACCACCGTCATTTTCTACAGCCTTTGACACAAGAGCGACCACTCCTTTATCTTTCCCACTCATGTTTTTGCCTCCATCAGTTGTAATACATTTCAAGTTTTTCCATCGAAGGTTCTTTTGGTTAATGGCCATTTCAACTCCTTTAAAAATATCTGAACCAGTAGTTGTGCCATGAATACTATACATATCAAGAAGTTCTTCATGCACTTCATAGCTTTTATCTACTCCTCGAATATAAATCAACACCTGAGCAGTATCTGACACATCCGTTGACTCATCCAAGGCCAAAGAAAACCACTCAACATGTCCATTTTTGTTGAACAGTTGAGAGGATATATTTTCAGCGATGTCTTCTACCCTTCGAGCCACAGTGTTTGCTGACATACTGACAGTTTTTAATAAATTTACCTTTTCAGGGCACATTTCTTCGGCTACTGCGATTATGCATTCTTTGACCATTTCTCCATCGGTGAATGGTTTTCCACGTTTTTCAATTTCAAGAGCCACACGAAAGCTGGCATGAGTTGCAGCCTCTTGTTCAGTTTTGAGTTTTGTAAATAAAGATTGCTGCGATTTCAATCCGAGCTTCATAGCTTCGAATTTTTCTGTCCGCAAACTTCCTGTATATTTTGAGTAATTTTGAAAATGTTTTGCTTCATAATGACGTTTAATGTTATATTCTTTGAGAACGGCTATGCTTTCATTGCAAATCAAACATAGCGCCTTGTTACTGGACTCAATTACGAAATACTGAATGTTCCACTGATATTTGAATTTTCTGCATTCACTATCAATTTTTCGCTTCTTTTCCATTCTACTAAATCACACACAAAAGCAACAATTCAAATCAAAATATTGTTACAAAGATGTCTTAAACTTAAACACGCACAAACACGTTTTAAGGAGGTACGCACTATTTTATTTCACAGCAGTGTCATAGGAACTGACTTGTGGTTGCGCCACTAGCCTTCTTATATATTCCACTTACTGCCATCTAGAAGTGAGTGGAAGACACCAGAACTTTCTCGAACCAACGAGATTATTCTGTAAGTGCTATTAGCGCCATCTGTTAGCGATAGAAGGTACTACCTATTTCCGCTTGTGTCCACCAGATGTCCTGTCACGTTACTCCTCATGGCTCGCTCGTACTCTACGACTAATCTAGAAATTACAGATAATGACAGGAAAATTAATAATATGCAGTGTTGCCGTTTTGCGGACTTTAGTCCGATTTGCAGCCTTTTTTAAACGTGGCGTACTTTTTCGGACTTTTTTTTTCATGTAAAAAAAATACTCATTCGTTACTTGAGTACTCGTTACTCGTTAGGAACCGAAGTAACGATTACTGAAGAAAAAAGTAATCAATGATTACTTGTGTATTTCATTACTTTTGTAATCAATGATTACTATGGCGATACGATGCGGGTACCCCATTATAACGGATACCCATACGATACGGAAAATACATCAGCTTCCCCGTCGCTAGAGGCATCTGGCAGAAATTAAATGAGTATCGTCCCCGTCGCTAGAGGCATAAAATTAAAGCGTTCCCGTCGCTAGAGGCATCTGGCAAAAAAGTAATCATATTTTACACCACTAGTGGACTGATTCAACTTTTTACCACCGGCAACAATGAATGATAATATGGTTTTGGCCCTTGGAATTTACTGGAGTAATCAATATGGCCCTAAGGCTGGAAAGTTTGGAGACCCCTGGTCTAATTAAATATTCTTAATACTAATATATAGCACCTTTGTGCAAATGCCTTTACAAATAGGTATTTCCTCAAATTGGTGATATCACATACAAGTGCTTTTGTTAGAAGGATTACTATTTTTTTTTTTATCTAAAATGTCAACTAAATGCATATTTGATTAATATTACAGATTGCATTTATGTTTAACTGATACTGCAGGAAGCAAAATGTTTTTTCTTTCAGAGACACCATTTTTGGATATGAAAATTGTGAACAACTTCAGAAGCATTACCAGTCAGGAAGAATTTTAAAATGTTTCCTTAAATTTTAAGCCCATTTTGGTAATTATATTTAAAAATGAGTTTTAAATATTTTAAAATACTGCTCGTTATTTTGAATAACTGCATCACAATTTAAGAATTAAGAATATTTTTGCTTTAGCATTAAAAAATCTTAGTACTTATCTCTAAATAGTGCGCCAGTTATAACTCTGCAAAAAGCTGGGCAACATGTTTATATTTCGTTCTCTCTCTCCCACAAGGAATTATTTTAAAAAATCCACAAAAATAAGGAAAACAGATATTGATTCATTATCTGAATACTAACAGATAGCAAAAACATTTGAACACTAACAGATATACATGAAACAACATTTCTAAGAACACAAAGAGTACAAAAAACTAATAAGTTAAACTTTATAATCATTAATATTGTGAAAAACATGTGCAATAATGAGACGCCACCAATTTCTAATTCATGAACAAAACCTTTTAATAATCAGATAAACTTTAAAAAAAAAAAGACAAAAAAGGGATTATAAGCTCAGTATTGTAATTCAGACTTTATTATTTTCATGGATTTCCATAAAAATTAGTAGCTTTACCTAAAAATTCGGATTTTAAATAATTTTTAATTTCTTAAAAAATTTGTTTACAAACAAATAAAATATTTGATTAACATATTTGAATGACACCAAAAACAAAATTTATTGAATATCAATTAACCCATGAAAAAAAAACTAAAATACATTTTAAAAAGTATATTAATTATAATTAATGTTATTTGATATTTACTCAATTAAATATACAGTTAAAGTATCAACAATTTATCTTTTATATAACAAAATATTACCTTGCCACATCCAGATATAGTGCAACGATGAGGCCTGTGAGATGCGACATGCGATGGAAGCCGTTCTGAACCTGCTCCAGATACTAAATCCACCGATTCTATAATAAATAAAATAGATATTTTATTTGAAAAAGAGAGAAAACTTGGAAACCTTACAAATTAGTTTTAAAAAAAGTTATTTTTAAAAAAGGAAATCAATTTTCTTCTGAGAAAAATTAAATTTAACTAACTTACACAAATAAGCAAAAAAATAAATCAACTTACCCAGACGAGTGGGATATTTGAGGCCTCCAAAACGTTTAAAGTAATTCCAACAGGATTGACACAAGCGGCATTGTAAATGGGCAGGTCCAAATGCATACCACTGACTAGAAGTGGGCGCTAAAGCAAAAGGAAATAAAATGTATCTAACATCTTCATAGATTTATAAAATTTATTTCTTTTAACATACATGATTATCCTAAAATTCTCTAGCTTTTGTTCTTAATTTAATGAAATTCAATTTATCTTAAGCTATACAGTTGATTTATTACTTTGGTGGTCACAATAAAGAGAATTTTCATTTTTCATTATCTTAAATGCATTAACAGATTTTAATGAAGGTATATAATATAAGTTGAAAATATACCAAACAAAAATCATGCAAAAAATTGTTTGTTTATCAATGTCATACTTGAGAATAATACAAGTGCTATTACAAACATACAACAGTTATGATACACACACATGATCTGTCTTTGGATCATCAGTCTATACGAGAGGACTTATTTAGAATTGTTATTCCCCTAACAGTTATACAATTTTCATAAAATTTCATAATGGAAATGAACAAGTTTATGAGTAGTTCCTGTTACAGTGATTCCCACTCCTCAACAAGCACTACATGGTTCCAGATCCTAATTGATCTCTCAAGAACATCCCAAATATGCTCAATAGGGCTGGTCTAGATATCAAGCAAAAGAAACATTCAGGTGATTATCCTCACTTTAAAGAAATGTGTTGGCCTGACGATGTAAAAAGTGTTCACTTATAAAAATGAGATTCTAGCCAACTTCACTCTTAAAAAGGTGGAACAGAGTGCAGCAATATTTATTCCCTATGCCTCACAATAGTTACAGAAACTCTGTCAAAGTCAAGTCTCTGGATCCTTCAACTTCAAGATTAAGATGCGAGGAGAATCTTTGGTTAGAATATGACAAGAATCTATGAATCTGAATTGCTAAATGTATAGAACAGTCATCCACTAATCCATGCTCCAATGCAGATGCTCCCTGCAACTTGATAAAAGGACTTTTCTGAGTGCTAAAGTGAGCAAGTCTTGCAAACAAAACTCTATTATGTAACCTTCTAAGAATAGTAATCCTCATAACTCAGGTTTCCTTGAAGACATGAAATTCACAAAACAGCTGAGAAGCTATTGCACCTAACTGTAATGAAGAAATATAGATCCTTATAGGTCACTGTGGCACAAAGATGGTCTTGCCTATGTTACTTTTTCTCCTCAACAGAACTGATCTCATTAAACCATCTCCATAAGTTGTATACAATACTTAGCATTACATAAGCCTCTGGCAATCTGACTTGAGACTTCCCTGCCTTGAGACAATTCACTATATCCTTCCATTATACAAACATTATTAGTTAAAATTTTAACTGTTTGCTTTAAATTTCACCTACACTGCAAAAACAGCAAATATTGCCAAGGTATGTGAACAAAGGAAACACAGAAATTATCATGTATTATTATGAAATATTTTCCTCTAAATGCATAACCAACATGCCTATGAATGTTTGTACAATCAAAACTAAAAATTTGTATACATTACAGACATTTGTATACATTACAGATATTTGTATACATACAGAAGCATTAATTTTACCTTTTCTTCAGTACTTTTGAAACATTTTACTAAATATGCCAATTCTCTTAATTTTGAACACTAATACACTATGAAATCTCTTTGCAATAACATAAATTTCAACAGTTTTATTTATAAATCGAGATGTAATTGAATGAAGGGCAAAAGGAATTTCATTTTTTTTACTACTTTCAATGAAAGATAAAAACAATCAACAACAAATATCTAAAAGCACAATAGTTAACAATTTACCATTCCTTTCAAAGTTAAATCATACTGTTATATATATATATATATTTATCTTCAAGAGATATTCCCCCTTTCCATTTAACATTACATACAGATAAATTCTCAACAGCAAATTATTTTTAACTACGTATTAAAATACATTGCAGTTAAAGCTAAAACATATATAATGATAAGCATGGATATTATTGGAGAAATGCTAAACTCAATCAAATTTTTAAAAAATTATGAGTAAATTTATTACTCTAAAATTAAAAGAGATTCACAAATACCCAAAATAAATATTTTGAAAAAAATTGGAATGTTTAAAAATGTTTTAACAATTTAGAAATAGTACAAAAAATTTAATGATCTGATTTAAAGCAATAAAAAAGCTGTGTTTCTTTAAACACTTTAGTCTTTACTTTTCAACAACAAAATTTAAATAAAGGCTTAAAAACATAATTTAAAACTTTTCGCAGATAAATAGACTTCTATACAAAGCTAAAGCAAAAATTTCCCCCTTTATTTCTAAAATTTGGATGTGATATTCAGTCAATAGGAATGTTATACACACACATATATATATATACATACACATATATACATGTGTTAAATTTGTTTTAGGAATAATTATGTTGTTATAATTCATAAAAACATACTATAGCAGCTTTCACAAGGGCGACCACTAGCTGATGGACTTTCACCAGGACAAGCTCCATTTAACACACCAGGTTTGTTGTTGCTGCAATAAAAATTAGATAATGTATGAAAACAAAATTAAAAAAATATACTTAAAGCAGCGTTAAATATCTGTACCCATGCTAATACAAAAATAAATCAACATACTAGTTGGGAATGTAAACTTGTTTTAGCTTGCTTTCTGCTTCAACTGCTTTTACACGTTTTTGTTGAACATATCTGTCGGTTGTTTTCCACATGTAATAATACTCAATCACATTTTTCAAGCTTTTCCATGGTAGCTACAAAGAAAAAATATTCTAATTTCCAACACTACAAAAGTATTTGCCAAATTTAAATTTTGTCCAGTTTTCACAGCTATAACCTTTCAATCAATTACTAAAAAGTAAACAACTTACAAAACAAATATTTTTGAATTAGAAATTTAAATAATACTTGGGTAAATGATCCCACAAAATGATGTTTCAATATATACAGGATCCTGCCTTACTGATTTTTAAGGGCAACAATCCGTTTCATTCTGAGAAGATACTTCGGTATTATATATGATATACTTTTAAGGATCACAAATTCATCTAAAAGGAGTTAGACCCAATATATCAGAAATACATGAATCCAAAAACTTTCCCAAATTTTTTAACACATACGAAAATTTGTGTTAATCGATAAACAAATAATTTATCATAAAGAACATGAATCATTATTTGAAAATGAACGATGCTCTTACATAAATCTATTGAAATATTACTAACAAAAAAGGCAAAATATAAGGCTTCATATGTATAACTGGAACTTTTAAGATTGATCAACAAAATATATGGTTGAAATGTTCTGAAAAATCAAGTTATGAAAAATCCTTTAAATACTTTGAATGCCATACAAAATTCATATGGCTAACATGAATTTCTCATCATGCAATAATTCGCATTGCATTTTCAAGACAGAGAAATCCACATAATGAACTTTAAAAAATGTCGGGTGATTTGATTTTGCAAAGTAGGCTATGAATAAAAAAGTTTGATGAAACCTAAGGTAGGACAAATGCAAAAAAACAATACCTAAAAAAAACTGTGATATACTATGGAGACATACTTCTATGGTTAAACTTTCATTTACTTGGAGTATTTCAATACAACACATAGCAAAATGAGTGCATAATATTTAAGCTTTTATGTTATATAAAAGCTGTTATATACCATGCAAAATTTAAGCAACAAATTCATTTTTCAACATACAACCATGAAATTGTCGAAAAGGGCTTTTTGAAACCAGTACAATGAAAAGGCAACTCAGAAGAACGGTGAAGTCTATGCAAATATCAGGACTATGACATCAGGAGGAATGTCACAGCAAGAAAATACATGAAATATGCATGCTCAATGCTAAGGCAACTTAAAAAGGATAAAGGATGCATTTCCAGATATTCTGTACAAGTTTAAGGGAAATTATATGTTCATAATGGCTACAAGAAAAAATCAGGATGCCTTTACACATGGTAAAATTGTGACGCTTAGCTATTCGCGATTTTCCCCTCACTAACCTTGGAGACTTTTATTGAGATTGACTGCATAAAGTAACAATTTCTTCCAAACCAAAATGAAAAATTACTATGTTAATTAGATGCAAGTCAAAATTCCTTAGACTGTTTCCTGTCCCTTAAAGTTTAATATATCATATAGAATTAGGACACAAGAGCCAGACAATAGTAGAGTAGCATAACAAAATGATCAGCAACCTTGAAGACAGGTGTGATTTGAAGAGTATCGCACAAGTTTTAGAATTGACAACAGCGTAATTTCAAGAGTTTCGGAAGCCTTCAAAATGATAGGTACAGCAGTAAGGAATGTTGACAGCAGTCGGCCAAAATAAAAAAAAAATGGCAAGTGATGACCATTATATGGTTCTGCAGGTAAAAATAAAGATCAGAACCAGACAATGGGCAACATTGCTCAGCAGCTGTGCAAGGTGACAGGTATCACAGTTTAGTGTGGCCAGATGTCAGCATAAAGGTGGTCTATTCACCCATCATCCTGCATACATTAACCCATTGACGATAACATTTACAGTGGTATCAAGACCAATGAAGTCACATTCTGTTTAATGATAAAAGTCCTTTCAGTCTGAGCAACAATTCTCAGTGCCAAGGATATGGAGGGAGGTACTGACACAGCTTCATCCCACTGATATCAGGGAACGAGACCGTTGGGGTAGCCTAGGAAAGCTTGTGTAAAGAGGTGTTACGCTGAATGAACAAAGCTCCATATTTTCGACAGAGAGTCACTTACTGGAGATCTTTACTGTGATGAATTTTCCTCCCACATGCAAGAGTTCCCAGGAGCCATTGATCGAGACATTTTTGTGGACAACAATGCACATACATATAGGACCTCTGCTGTTGAGGAGTTTCCAAAAAAAATGGGATATTTGCAGAACATTTCGGCCAGCATGATACCTTATTTAAATCCCATCGAATTTGAGTGGTTTGCTTTGGGAATATGAGTGGGAGCAAGCTCATGTCCTACAGAGAACACTTGACAGCTAAAATAAATGCTCCTTGCAACTCTAACTTGAAGAACTGATGGAAAATTTGATATTGAGTACGAATAGACAGTGTCATGCAGCCATTGCAGTTGGAAGTCATATCCCTTATTTACTATGGGACTGTGGTTTGTTATTCTACCTCACAGCAATACTTTTTACTATCACCATTCTATCAATAAAGCCTTTCTGAGCTATGTTCTATAATCTATGCAAACAATTCATTTTTTGGCTGCTATGCTTTCAACAACCTTTAAGTGGTACATTGTGCCTCAGTAGTATGAATTTCATATCATCTAATCAATTTTTTTTTTAATGATGGCACTATTTGAAAAGTTGCTTAAATTTTGCACACTTACCTATAAATAAAATTCTTTTTGTATGTTCTATATTTCATTAATTTTTTCACACCAATTTTAAGTAACTACAGTGTATTAAAATTTACACAATTTTTTTTTCTAGTAATCTTGGCCTTGTGAGTTACATGGGTTTACCCCACCCCCATACCATTCAACATGTTAAACCCCCTACCTTTTTTCTTTTTTCCTAATAACCTATTCTGTAAGAGATCTAATTTTGCTGCTCCTGCATGGGAACAATATAATTTTAATCATTATATACTTTTCATTATTTAAAGAAAAACAATTGAGAAAAATTAATGAGCCTATTAAAAAATACACTTTTAAAAATCGGATTTAATTATGCTTTGTTTAATGTTACAAGGCAAATAAATATGTTGGATAATTCTCTATATAATTCACATATACAAATGCTTTTCCAGTGATATCTGGGATAGTTAAATAAAATCCAAGTAATAATCCATGTCATGATAAATTTGTGAATCTGTAATAATTAAACAAAATAATTCAAGATTTAAAAATATTGAAACCTTCCTCTGTCTTTGATTTTATCAGTAAAGTGCTGGGAATGTAAACAAGGTATTAATATACTTCTTTGGTTATAAATAAATCAAAGAAGTTATAAAAAAAAACTTAAAATACATAAACTTACAAAGTCTTGTCGAACATCAATGAAATCTTTGCCATATTTTTCTAAAGCTTCCTCAAAAAGATTGGCTTCAGAAGCTGACCATTCTTCCATTTCATCTCGACATAAAACAGGACCCCCAGATGGAACAAGTGATGATATTGCACTAGTAATGTCATAATTATGTTTATGTAAAATGTCCATAGCATGAAACTGCAATGAAATATTTTTGAAAATAAGTTATAAATGGTTAACAGAGAAATAATATTCTCATTTACAATTTTAGAATCAAAGGAAATTATAAAAATAGATTACTACAATTAAATACCAAACTAAGTGTTTATATCTTGTAAATGTGATACTTCTGAAAACTCACAAAAGTTTGAATGGAAATTTAAGCTTTTTTTTACGGCATACTGAAATATATTTTTTGAAACTTCTCTTCAATAAAAGAGAACTTTAAGATTTTGAATTCGGTCTTCGATTTTTCCACGATTTATCCAGTTTTCTAAAAATACTGTAATATTTTTAAAAAGGAGCATAATTACATTATGTTCGATGTAACTTACCAAAGTGATATCTCGTGATGCTGCAGCTGCACTCATATGTAAACTGGGCTGCTTAACAGAACTAGAACAATCCAATGCTCTTGCAAATGTACCTACAGACCTATTAAAAAATTCCAATAATTTAGAATTTAAATTTCGAAATATATATATATATAATGAAGAAATTTATTTTAATCATTTAAAACTACTCCATGATCACAAAATATTTTACCGGCAAACAATAAGAAACTGGTCTATTTGTCTATCTGTCAGGTTATGATGTGGTGTGTATACTAATTGCTCTAAGTCTTCCGATTTCCTTGGATCCTCAACACCTAAAAATGAAAGAAAATGTCATATAGATACTACAAAATATAATATTTTATCTCATAATTTATTTATATATGAACTGTTGACAAAAGGGATAACTAAATTGCCGATGCCCGTTACAAATTCCAACCCCCCACATGTCCTACAAGTTTCCTAAACAAGGTGAGGGGATGGCATTGAGTGGAATGAGCAAAGTACATCTAGAGTACTGGCAGTCACCCTAGGCATAAAGGTCATTCCAATATGCCCAGCTAAAACTAGTAGGTGAAGTCAGAGCAAAGTCAGCATTCTACTTTGGGTGCTACACATTTTTTGACAAACAGAAGCTGTCACATTCCCGGGCCCCCCCCCCATGAGCCAGACATTAGAAAGTCCCAATGCATCACCTGTCACACAAGCTTATTAGAGGTGCATTCAGGCTTTAAGTACAGGCCCCTGTTCGAAAAGTAAATGACAGTTTCCCTCTAAGAATATATTGAGAATTCTTTAATATAATGTCAAGAGTTTATTTACTAGCGCTACTAGGATTAAGTTAGATGCAATTTTGGATATTGTGGAAAAATTTGGTTTCCAAATAATTGCTCTCCAGGTAACTAAGTTAAAAGAATCAAAGCACCTCAAAGTTAAAGGTTATTACGTTTTAAGATCTAACAGACAGCATAAAGGAGGTGAAGATTTGGCTTTCCTCGTTAGAAATGTTAAACATCGAAAGATCATTCACCAATGACAAACTCCTCAGATCTAGAAATGCAAGGTATCAGGATTTTCTCCTGGTATAAGCACCTTCATATCTTCAATATGTATCACCTTCCAATTCAAAATAGTCTTCCTAGGGATCTTTTTTCCTTGTCCAATAATAACACTTATTACGGGTGATTATGTGAAACATTCATCTTGAGATTGCACAGCTATCAATCATAAAGGAGAGGAATTAATTAGTTGATGGCAAAGCTTTTATCAAAATGAGGAAATGGTTCAAAAACCTTTTCCTCATTTAGTTATAACACTAAAGACATACTTGATGTTACTGTGTTTAGTCCTGACCTATATTTAGCCTGTATATGGACCATGCTTACAAATATAGAAAACGATCATTTGTCTATTATGTTAGAAATCAAAAACAAGAGAATTTGAGAGTTGCCAAAAATTATTGGAACTTTAAGGCTAAATGGAAGTCTTTCATAATCTTATCAATCAGGAGCTGAATGCAGAACCTTTTTCTGAAGGCCTCGAAGTAAAATGGCATTTTTTAAGCGAACTATGACCCAGGCTGCGAAACAAGCTATTCTTAGAGAAAATTTCAAAAGATTGCATCCCTTTTTCATGCATAACTCTCCTTTACTAATGTATCTCCTTAATAAGAGAGTTAAAGTATTATGCAATCTAAAAGTTAGAAATGACCCTATTCTCAAAATTGAACTCTCAAAAGTTAATGCGGAAATAAAAAGAATATGCCTTACTCAAGAGGAGAAACTGGGGTGAGTTGTATGGAAGCATCAATGCATGAATACCTAACACGAAAACTCTGGAAGTTGGTCAAAAATCTGAATACCAAGCAGCCCCAACATGAGGAATGCAACTCCATTTATGATGGACAAGTTGCTCCTAGCAACAAAGATACTGCAAATTCATTGAGATGCCACTACTAAAGGACAAGTATACTAAATTTTATAACAATTCTTCGAAGAAAAGAGTCAGGTGCATTATATACGGCTGTCGAAGTGAGAGAGGTAATGTCAATACTTTCTGTGATGAATTATCTGGGGGAAATGGATACTGTTTTGAGAACACTTGATCTAACTGTATCTCCTTCCCCTGACAAATATTCATTGGAAAATTAATTCATAAACTTCATCCTACAGACAAAACATCCCTGTTAGAAATTTTTAACCTTTCCTAGAACTTAGGAAGAATCCATTATGATTGGAAACATGCGCTTGTCATACCTATTTAGAAAGTCGGAAAAGCCTGCTGGCACATCTGACAGTTTTAAGACCCCTCGACAAGCTTTTCTAATACACTAATGGAAAGCATGATTTTTTACAGATTAACAATCTATTTGGATTTTTTAGATCTACTTCCTAGAGAACAGTATGGGTTAAGAAGAGGACACTAAACTATGGACCAGATCTCATACTTTGGACAGATACTCATATTATCTAAATCTTGCATACAAGACAGTGGCAGTATTTTTAAATGAAAAAAGCTTTTGATAGGGTGTGGAGCAACAAATTACTCATACAGCTCTTGGATATATTTGATTAACAGAAAAGCTCTTGTTTGGATTGAAAATTTCTATCCATTTATGCTAATTTTTGCAAGTTCTTATCCAAAGATTTTAGGCTAAGCCAGAGGTTCTGTGCTAAGTTCATAGCATTTCCCTTTATATTTAACAGGAATTGAGAAGGTCATTATACAACATTGCGAAACATGATTATATGCTGATGATATAGTAATTTAGAATTCTAACTAAAATATTAATAACTCAATTCAACTCATCAAAAACTAAATTAACGTAACCCTATCTGAAGTGGCAAGAGTTGCTGATCAATATATATTAATTGTGAGTTCCTTCACAGTTAATCATAAGTAAAAGAGCTATTGTCCAGATATTCCTATGTTGGGACATACTCAACAGTTCTTAAAACATCTTAAATACTTGGGTTTCTATTTTGATCTGGAATATGGTGCAATAAACATATAGAAACATAGTATCAAGAAGCAGGAAAAGACTAAATATCTTAATTGTAAGCTTGCATTACAGCTACCCAAGTGAAATTGCTCTTCACTAATGTGATCTACAGCCATTAAATATATGACAAAAATCTAGATTGAGAAATAGTCTTTTTCACAATTAATATCAATATTTATAGGTCAATAGAGGTCACTCTCGGAAACCTTGCATTAACCCTTTCAAAGGTGTACCTAGAATGCAGCTTAATACAGATCTAGTTTCTTATACCAACAAAAAAATGTGATATTTCAGAATATTTACGTCAAACTGCTTTGGAGACACTTAGCATTATTCCTTAAAAAGCACTCCAAATCTTCACAGATGGCAGCAAACATGAGGATAACCTAAGTGATAGTGCTATCTTTGTGGAAACACCTTCTACCAGTCTTTACCATTTAAGTCAGAAACTCTGACTATTATTATGTTTTTCGATCAGAACTAATTGCAATTGAAGAGGGTCTTTAGGCCACAAGCCTCCTGCACAAGATATATCGATATTGACTAACAGCTGCAGTTCTCTCCAACTTGCAGAACTGGTTGCATATTGGCGATAGAATATCAGTCTATACTAACTTCAAAACATTCATTCTGCCATGATGTATATCTTCAATGCATTCCTTTTCATATTGGTATCAGCGGTAATGAGGTGGCTGATACACTAGCTAAGGAGGGTACTTTAATGGCTTTTGACTTCTACCACCTTAACCTTTGTAAACTTGTTTAAGAATTAAATCTACTTCTCTGGTTCTGTGGCCAAGCAGAGACATCGTTTTTGAAGGTGATCAGGCCCAACAGGACTTCAATATCAAGGTCTCTGAGTGGTCACTTGGAGTGCCTTAAATTTGACCAAGAGAATAAGATGTTCACCATTGGTAAAAATTTTTAACTCTAATCAGTCCTCTCCTGAACATCTTCTTTCCTGTCTGGGGCTTTCCAGGGAGGACTTGATCAGGCGGCCTATTCTTGTTTTGACTATTTGAGAGTTTTGGGGTTCAATCAGCTGATCTAATTAGCCCATCAGCCAGACCAGATAGGATTGGAAACTAATTCCACTTTCAAAATTTGGCTAATTTTACCCTTTAAAAAATAGTATTTTTCAAATGGTTAGTTAAATCTAAAGAAACAATTCAGCACTCATATAATTGAAATTCCTGTATGATTACATTTAAAATTAAAATTAAAAAAAAAAAAAGCACACAAACACAACTCCCCAATATATCCCAACTTATAGGACTCAGCAATTTTTGTGTCACTAGTCTTGTTTACACATTTTTACCTTTAAAATTGATAATCAACTGAGCGCTGCAATAATTAAAGTATATTAAGATGAGACAGATTTATATATCAAATAATCTGGTAAAAAAGTAATTTCGATTTTTCAGAAACAAAAAGTAAATACAGATTGAAACATTGTTTACTAAGATCTAACTACAATTTTATCAAAACTTCCAAATTATTTTAATATATATTTCAGAAAAAATTCACCCAAAATATATCAAAGCCAGAAACTTCTCCTATTTCACATATACTAGATGAAACCAACAAATTTCTGGATTGTTTACTACAAAAATCTGAAAACTTAAATTCTTAAAAATAAAATAACTTTTAATTAGGAAAATAAAAAAAATAAACATAAACCTATTTTCTAAAAAAATTTTAAATTATAACAATCCATTAAATAGTAGTTCTCATTTGCCTACTTCAAGCTGAAAATATAAATTACCAGCACAAGAGGAATACACAAATATGAAATTGTTTGGAATAGAACTAGAATGTTTTGAAAAATCCATAAAACAACCAAGCGGAATTGAATTGAAGCTTATGAGTACATTTATTTTTTAATTAAACCTATAAATGAAACTTCAAAGTTTGATTCATTTAATGAAAATTCACAATTATAAAAAGTTTAAAATATTTCACCGATTTGTTAATTATAAGAGATTTTCTGTAATTAACATTTTATTTTACTTTATTTTTTACCATTTTCCAGTTAACTCCGATTTTTGACAATTCTTTCCGACTCGCATTTCTGTACTGTCTCTGGGTCCCAATTAATGACTTAACGAGGTTCTACTACATATAAAATTAACAATTTAAAGTGACAACTCTTGTAAATAAAAATACAGCAATTGACAAACAATGCATCTTCAGTATACAAAGAAGTTCAGTTTAGTTTTTATAAATGCCGCACTAGAAGCAACACAAGGGCTATTGGCAAAGGACCTGATGATACCATAGCTGGCACTTCCCTCTCCTAACTTATATGAAGAAGAAAATGGGGGGGGGGGGAATCTGACCTGTTGTTAAGAATAACATAATGAACAGTCTAAACAAAAGAGGAACACTATTTAGCAATTCTTATTCTTTGCTCATAATGATATCATTGTTAAGAGTTTTAAGAAATCTGAATCATGATGTTCACAGATATACCCTTCTGTATGAGTGTAGCAAATACAGCATGCTCTAATTCACCCTTAAAAGACAGCTGTATCACAGATAATACTGAAGAAATTTCTCTCCTAAGATGAGTGTATCATATTTGACATGGTGATGTGGAACAAAATTCAAATATTTTTAAAATGCTTTTTCACTATACTTTTTAAAATAATTTCACTATGCTTAGATGGTACACTATGCCCACTAAATTGGTCTTAATACAGTATTTAGACATTTTTCTTTGACCCTTGCTGTTTGTAACATATCCGTAGTGGTATACACAGAGGAGAGGCTAATGTAAATAAACATCTATGCGACTCTTTAAACTTTTGACAACAGTCTTTTCAAGATGGTTTTGTATGCATCAGACATGCATTTTCCTTCCGATACCAAGCTGGAAAGGGTTTTATTTTTTCTGTTTCAGTCTTAGGATCATCCTTTTCCTTTTCATTTGTATAGTTCTGATAGCCATAACAAAGGTAAAAGAAATACGCAGGATGGAAATATGTGGAATATGCAGCAATTCTATTACAATTTATAGTTATTAGAAATTAATAGCAAACATTAGTAAAAATTTTCTATTAGAAATTATTGGAGAAGTAGATATTTTAATGAGTAAAGATATATATATAAGTGCAATTACAGATATTTTTACATTTCAAATATTAATTAACTTTCACTTATTATTTTATCTTAATATAACCAAAGTGAAAATTTTTGAATAACGAAACTCTGTCATCGAAGGAGTAAGTATATTTTTTCTACTTAAATTTATAAAATTAAGTTAATTGTACAAAAATATGGATTTTTGATGATTTTTTTATAGAATTAAAACTTAATGAGTGAAAGCCCCTTGTGCTTAATGCTAAGTATGACAGAAAAAAAGTTTATCTCTTAGGATGTGTGCAAGAGAGAGGCACTATTGCAAAGGTTTTAAATAAATAAACATAGTTAATTAACTTCTAAAAAAATACCCATTATGGACTATTTTGCAGTATTCATTAAAAAACAATTTAAATTGTCAATGTTAAAAATTTCATTTAAATATCATTAGTTCTAGAAAAATTCAGGGATTATTCCACATATATAACACATAAACCACACACGTAACTTCTAACAAACAATACATTTTTCCAGTTTACAAATATCACACAAGATAATCAATATATAAATATTATACACTAGCACAGAATATTTAATGATAAGGATTTTATGATCAGAAGTTTGATCTATACAACACCGTAATTATCAAAGGGATGATTGAGATTTTATGATCATAAGTTTGATGTATACAACATCCTAATTATCACAGGAAAAGTACAAAATTTTGATATGGATAACGGATACAAGCACTTAAAAGTTTTGCAATGATATAATTCCTTTTTTTTTTTACAACTATTTAAAATATTTCAACAAATTAAATAATGATCTCTTGTATTTTTAAAAGGGTAACAAATTATCTATTGAGTGAAATAAATATCTTTGAAAAGCATAAAAAAACAAGGTAATAGTGTCATTTATATGAAACATTCATTTGGTATTCAATAATCATTTTTTTAAATTTCCATAAATGAAACTTTCAAGCAGAATTTAATGGAATGTAAAATTCAAGTTGATTTAAGTTAAAAAATATATGCAGCAAAATAATAATTAAAAAAAAAAATTTTTAATTTAAAAAAAAAAAAAAAAAAAAACTTATTAGAAGTTAACTATATTAATGAATGTACTGATGTCAAAATTTAGTTGAGTGATAAGAATTTGCAAATGTTACCAAGGGTGTCTTATGAATATATATATCCCTCAATATTGAAATTGTTCCAATTTTACATTTAATCCAATTTTTTACATAAATAAATTAAATCAATCTAAAAATTGCTTTATTAACAAAGTACTTTTTCCTCTTTTAGAAAAAAAAAAAGTTAAATGCTGCCAAGTCAAATTTATCTTACATTAATTCACTCAAGACAGAAAAAGTAATTTCAGCCTTTTTTCCCATTTGTTAATTTCTATAAAAATTTGAACAATTTAGTTGGTTTTTTTACTAGCTGAACCTGAAAATAGCCTTTTTCACATGAAAAATTACACAAAACATATAGCAATAGTTGATACAATTGAAACAATTATGGATGGTTATTCTATGATATGAAGAGTTTTCAGACTGAAACCTGGCAAAACCTAATAACAATAAACAATATAAAAGTAAAGCCCATGATTCAAATTCATTTTCAATTATCTTAAAATTTAGATCATTACATTATATGTCTCAGTTAAGAGAAATACTTATAATCCAAACATATACATAAAAATAAATTTAAAAAGTTCTTTTCTTCATTATTTACTACAATATGTGACAAAAAAAAGGATTCTAAGAAATGCTATAAATATTCTAGTCCACCTTGGGAGTTTTATGAAAAAAATTATGGATATGAATAAATTTATAAAACTGCGATTAATATTTTTCTTTTTTCAATCGGAAATGAAAATGAAATGCTGCTATACAGAAAAATAAAAGGGAAAAGAAACTGGTTTCAGATTCAAAATTCATTCCAAAGATTATGAAGTATATGCTTCTTTGAGGAAAATTCAACATGTGTAAAAAATGCACTCAAGTTATAGCATGACAAAAATCTCCAAATCTAACAATGTTATACACAGTGCAGTTGAGCTAATCAAAGTTATAATTTTACTAAGATGATATTTAATACAGTGCAAAAAGGTACTTTACCTTCAGATAATAAAGGAGGAATTTCAGCTTGATATCTCGGCCCAACTCTGATTTCTCCTCTGTCGGCCAATAATGTTTTCTGTTGCGGATCAAACACCAAGGAATAAAAAAAGCAGTCCTGAAAAGTCGAGAACATTTTATACCTTACTTTCAGAACATTTTAACATATTTAAATTACCTTTGATTTCCCTTTCAAAGGTTTACTATTGAAGCAAAAAATGTATTCAACCAAAGCATTCTCTAGAATTTTAGAAAAAAAAAAATTTTTTTTAATTCTTCAATTACAATTACACAAAAGTTCTGATGTTTTCATAAAAACAAAACTACATTAATGTGCTGAACAAACATAGTACAGAAGAAAGTTATTCAAAAGTATTTGGAAAATATATCATAACTTAATTCAAATAAAATTTAATCTTATATATTTTTGAATAAATATTAAAAATGAAAAAAAAATTTCTCTTATTTAAACACAATGATAATAAGAAAAATAGAAAACTTACATCTTTATTTAAATAATACAAGAGGGATTCGGTTTCGTTTAGCAGAGTCACTGAACATTTCCCTCGAATATGTGTGGCAGGCAGTGTCTCTACCTGCCTTGACAGAAATAGTTCTCTGTGTTTTAACTGATGACGCTCTTTTTCAGCTAATGATTCTGCCTCTCGTTCTTGTTCTTCTTCTAAGGCACCTAAAATATTTAAGAATTTTGATACAATTTCCTTTCATGCGCATAAATGAAATTTTAAAGAATAAATAGAAATGACCTATTATTATTTGAGTTAATTCATCTAGTAATTGTATTTAATGAGATAAATTATAACAAAAATATACAGTCAGTAAAATTTGTATCATTAAAATAAATTTGAAGTATTGCACTATAATCAAAATTAAACAAAAATGTAATCTATATTAATAAAAGGAAGAAATTGCTATTTTTGTCGGTAATATGATGGAAAGATTAGAAGACTCAGGAATTTGAAATTTAGTACAAAGAATCTATGAATATTGATGATGTGCACCATGGAGCTATTTTTTTTGGAAATTCGGTTTACATATTTTTAAAAATTTTAAGTTTAATATGAATTTGGCTACATTGCGCATGCAACCAACAAAGGGAAGAATTTGCTATTATTGTCAGCGGCGTAACAAAAAGATTAAAAGACTCAAGACAATTAAATTTGGTACAAAGAATCTGTGAATACTGATAGTGTGCATTACGAAGCTTTTTTTTTGGGGGGGGGGGCGTTCGACTTAAATTTTAAGAAGTTTTATCTTAAATTTCGTGTACGTCATGTACGACATCATAGTGTATCTCCTTCAGACAATTCATTTGATCAAGATTTTTTTTAAAAGTATTTCTTTGTTCTAAAACAATTACTATGATTCCATTAGTTATTTTTAAAATAATTATGATTGTTTTTCATATTAATCACCATTTCCAAAAAATATTTGAAAAAGTATGAAAAAAATTCCTTAAAAAATTTATTTTTTTAGTTTGGCAACAGTTTTCTGTTTTGTTTTTGAAGTGCAAGAGGAGAACTATTGTCTTGTTAAAACTTTCATAATTTATTATTAAATTTTACTTGTTTTCATATTTTAGAATGCTTGTTTACATTTCTTTTTGTTCTTTAGGTAGCCTGTTGACATTTTTTATTAATTTTGTTATTTTATAGTTCAAATTTACTCCAAGTTTTGATTCCTGTTAAGCCTAACTTTCTCTTCCTTTTTAGTTTGAAATATCTTATTTGTCAATTTTAGTGAACTGTATTGACTCAGATACTCATACTCTCCTCTTTCAGTTGTAAGTTACCTGGTTTTATTGAATGAGTTTATTATACATTCTATTTCAATTCTAAGCTACCTGTTGAATTTCACATTGATAATAATTTTAACCGACAATATTACTGAATTATTTTCCATTTTAGTTCATAATAGGTTTCAAAGCTTTTTCTTACTTCTTATTTGATCTATGGTCACATTACATGCAGTTTAGATGTTACAAAGTCAGTTATCAATTACAAATACAAGCATTTATGGTTTCATTCATGATATTAATGGGAACAACTATCCATCCTGTGAAAGCTGTCACATTGCCAAGTTAAACCCCAGGGCTTATGATTTTGTCAGTGAGATTAAAGGCTGCCTCAGAACTCTTCATGATTTATTTTCAATTATGGCAAATCGTTTTGTGTTTATGGTGATAAGTTAGAACCATAAAAAAATTTAATTTCAGTGGGAAAAATTTAAGCAATAGTCACTTTGATGTTTCAGAAGACATAACTCGCAAAATATTGTTTAAATTTCAATTCAATAAATAAAGCCATTGGTTTATTAGTCAATTTAATGACAGTATTACTGTCAATTACAGCCAATTTTGAATATTTTATTTTGTATTAATTTTTAATTTTAATTAACTAAGAATTCTTTTTTTGACATTTTTTATTCGTTAATGATATATTTTATATTTAAAATCTGAAATAGTAACAGCTTCATCTTCAATTTTGTTTTTAAATTTTTTTCATTCATATTTTTTAACATTTTTTTAATTCATTCAAAACTTCACATACTCATTCCCTACTCATTAATTTTAAATTGGTTAAATAAATTTATTTTATTATTATTTTTTTGTTTATTTGTCATTGTAATGGCATTATTGCTTTTTTTTAATTTGATACCATTTCATTTTGAATATTTTATTTTCTTTGTCTATTATCTTTTTTCTGAAACATTGATTTTTGTTTAAGCGATGGACATTTTGATGCATTGCAAATCACAGATAAATGTAAACAATAACTTAAATTATTAAATTTTACATATCTTCAGTTGTCAAATTATATTTATAATAAATATTGTTCTGTTCATGATAAGAATGTTTTTCATATACCTATTATGTATTAATAAACATATATTTTTTTATTTTAGTTTATTAATTTGCTTCATTGTTTCATCACATTCCTATATTGAGTGAACTAACCCTATTTTTTTTTCCAGCAATTGATTCTTCATTTTCTCTAATTTGCTAAGTGTTAATTTTTTTTTTTTTTTGTTTTTAAGTGGCTTGTTGATTTATTTTAATTTTAATATTCCCTCTTTGTATAATCTACCTATATTTTTTTCAGTAGTTGACTCCTGAATTTAGTTCTCTATTTTTTGCAAATTAGATTTCATGTTTCTTAGAAGTTTGCTTGATAAAAACTAAACCTATTTTCTTTCTGTTATAAGCTAGGCAGCTGATAGACATTATTTGTCTGTGTCCATTACTTATGTTGCCTGTAACTACTCATGGTTTTTTTTTTATACTCATTTGTACACAAGTTGATGTGAGTGTTTTTGTGTGAAAATTGAAAAATTCAAGTATCGAGCTATCATTAAATATTTGTTTTTGAAAGGCAATATACCTATGCAAATCAAAGATGAGTGGTACACTGTGCGCAGAGATACCATTTAATGCCATGAAATTTTGGGCAGCTGAATCTAAATATGGCTGTACCAGCTTGGGAGACAATAAACATTTGGAACTCCCAAAAACGGCAACCACTGACGATAACATCTCTAAAGTTCACCAAATGGTGCTAGACAACCGTCGATTTAAAGTGACAGAGATATCAGAGGCTATGAATATGTCCAAAAATGTGTTTGTCACTTATTGACAAACACATTAACAAGATTTAGGTATGAGAAAGCTGCAAAACAAAAATACAATCAAAACAGTGGACTGCGTAGGGGGAATTGACTCCAAAAAATGCTTTTTCAGCTGGGAAGTTATAGTGATTTTTTTGGGGATAGTCATGGAGTTATCTTAATTGATTATCTTCATACAAGAAAAACCATTAGAGAAACATAACTATGCATCATTATTTGAAAAGCTGAATACAGAAATAGTGGGAAAACGACCATATTTGCAATGAAAAATTCTGTTTCAGCAAGACAACCACCTTATCTCACACCTCAGCAGTTGCCTCGGCGAAAATCCACAAATTACGGTTTGAGCTGCTTGATTACCCTATTTACTCACCAGATATAGCCTCAAGTGATGTCTTTTTGTTCCCTGTACTAAAAATTGCTTTCAAAGGACAGAGATTTTCATCAAATGAGGAGGCCATCATCTTCGTAAACAATTATTTAAAGATAAAGATGCCAAGTGCTGTTTGGACGGGTCAAAGAGATGGGAGAATCGCATGCAAGAGAAGTGTGTTGACTTACAAGGAGACTATGTAGAAAAATAAAAATAAATTTAAAGAATAAGTGTCTTATCTTTTTTAGGTCGGAAACTTTTCAGACCACCCTCGTAGCGTACATTATTGATGGGAAATTTAATAAAAGGGCAAATTATCATTTTAAGAAAGAACATCATAACAAAAAGAATACTGTTTTCCATCAAAATAGCCAACTTTCCATTATAGTATTTTAAACGTATGCATGATTCTACAAATTTATTTTTGTAGTAAAAACTATTTGATAACATTTAAATTATTGAAAACAAATTTGCTCATTAGTAATTCCTACAGAAATTGCATCTAAATATATATCTGTCAGCCTATCTGAAATCATGCCTTGACTTAAATATAACTGAACTAAAAGAACTGTGTGGAGGTGAGTACACTTTTAAATGTCAGGAAAAATATTTATATACTTAATTACCAAAATTGATTTTCTTTTTAAAAAAATTTCCAGGATCAGTATGAATATTTATTGTTGATAAATGTACCATCAATTTCTTCTATACAATATTTTTATCAATCATGGATGAATAGCAAAATATAACGATTTTAACAACTTTTAAACATTTTATTTAAGAGAACTGCAAATTAGCTTCCTAGAAAAGAATGATTTAGTAAATAAAATAGCAAATTGAAAGATTTAAATTTAAACTCAATAAGTGCAAAACCTGCCATTTCTTTATTAAAGAAAAATTTTTAAATTTTCATAATTTAAGAAAAATTTCATTTAAAAAAAAACATTGTTATTTATAAAATAATTGCTGAATTTTAACAAAGCTGTAACTAAAATGATGCTTTTTTTTTGCATAGGTTAATTTAAAAACTTTCAGCTATCAAACATAAGGTATATATGTTTTAAATAAGTATAACACAAAGAAAAAGAAAAAAATTCGATAAAATATTGAACTGAATAAAAAAAAAAGTCAAAATAAAAATATATTCCATTTAAATCAATATAACTCATAAGTTTAAAAGTGAAATTGCATGAATTTTCTGTTCCACAATTTTTCATTTGATTCCATAATAGAAATCTTCTGGTTTGTATATTATTGAAATATTTTTTAATAAGGTATTACTCATTAAAAATATTTTATGCTTGATAACTGGATTAAATTAACTTTTAAAATTAAAATTAAATTAACTTTAAACATAACAGTTAGTATTATTGAATTTCAATTTCTGTTGGGCTTTATGTGATATTCAATAATTAGTTGCAGCTTTATTTAAAAAATGTTACTATTTTTTAAATTAAATTTATTGAAAATTATGAAAGTTTAAAAAACTTCTAATAAATAAACTAGAAACTCCATTCTCATTGAATCTGAAATATATTTCACTTCCCTATTTTATTTAGAAAATTATTCTTTGCAAGGAAGTCAATTCAATCTTTACTTAAAATTAATTTAAAAGTTGATCTTCTTTAAAAAAAAAAAAAAAAAATTATATCCTACCACCTGGATTGTTCCACTTTTCAATTCACCCATGCGAAGAAAGGGTACACCAGCTAGTTTATATACATACACACACACATAATACTGCAGATTTTATAGAAACATTTTTTTTTTTTTTTTGGTGATTTAACATGTTTGAAACACTAGCTGCAAAAAGCCAAAAATTATTCAATTTTAATATTAAAAATCTAGATATTGCACCCACAATTCAATAATAAAATTCACATTTAAATTATAAATTTTAAAAGTAACTTACTTATTAGTGTAGCATCCATATTTTCATGGCCTACAAGAGATTGTATAAAAAAAAAACATTATTAAATAAAATTAAAACCTCAATAAAGCATTTTTTTAAAGAAAATATTAATAAATTTTTTTACATAACATGCCATTTTATAATTGCTACCATATAAACATCTAAAAAAGTAAATCTAGCTTATATTACAATTATATTATAATTACTTAAGTTACCAGGATGAAAATTAAATATATTTGACGCCCAACATATGATTTTAAGTAAGATTTTCACAATCCATCCTAAGAAGAAATGTTATGAGAATTGATTCATCATTCAGTATACATTCAGAAGTTTGTTTTAAGCAATGATATTATTGATTTCATTACTTTGTAGTGTGATGTTATTTTTTTAAAAAAAAAAAAAAAGAAAAAGAGAGAGAATGAAAATTATATTTTTCATCAAGTATTGTATCTAAGTTTTGACTGAGTAATAAGATGTTTTACACTTGTACAAAGAAAGAGTAGCCCCAGACTAATAGACTCTCAAACTCCGAACATTGCTAAGAACTCAAACCAATAAAAACAACATATATTAAGATCAGGATAATAATTAAATAGTTTTCAACAGTGTTGCAATGTTATGGAGAAATTTCATTCTTTTTATGCATTAGGAATATAGTGGTCAATGACTTACAAAATTTATAATTTTAATTACATGTCATCACAGAAACTAAACAAATCAAAGGTGGGGAAATTGAAAAGATATTGATAAAGGAAGTATGATGTTGGTCTCTGCACAGTGGACTGCTTTGAGAAGTGGCACAAGCACATGAAATTTTGAATGACATTGTGAAATGTTCAAACACAAATGTACGCTCAGTAAAAAAAAAAAGTGCTTTTAAAAATTTAGAGAAATTGTGTAATGTATACATAGGACAAAGTTTCACAACATTACCACTTCTCCAATTTGCAGAGTAATAAAGGGTTAAATCCATTCAATTATATTATTTAGACACCCTGAATACATTTTTTGATTTTATCACGAATTGCAATAAATTATTTTTATCACAAAAAGTTTAGGCGTATTTTCATAATAAAGAAAATTTTAACGCCTCTCAGTCGGTTTTTATTTGATTGTTCTATCATCAGTAGAACTTAAGATATTTGTATTATTGCTAAAGCTAGTCATTTTAAACATTTACAGTCATTTAAAGTCCAGCCATAGGGAAGTGTAGTAGGGTGAAAAATTGTACGCCAAAGGATAATTCACTATTTTTATTGTAATTTAACCACTTCCAAGTCTAAAATTTCTAGCTTAGATATTTAAGTGTGATTATGTTTTAAAATTTTTTTTAAAAATTAAAAAGATAATAAAACAAGATATAAAAAATAAAAGAAAACAAAAAATATTTTTAAAAATTTTTTCAACAGATTATTTATTTTGCACCTATAAAAATACTTAAATCAAAATTTAGTTTGATAAATAACTTTTTTGAAAAAGGTGGCAGCGATTGATCCTATGAGTATAAGCACTTTTTTAAAAAGCTACATTACAGACTTCAGACTGCTTTTCTATCACATCTCATCAGTCTAACATTTGAAATTATGAGCTTTCTTTTAAAGAAATACAGGAAATTCAAACTTACGTTGCTTGTCAGCCATCATCACAAGGGATGTGGCAATATCTCGTCTTCTGAAAAAACACATAACTTTTGCTTCAACGTTTCCGTTAGGTGTCTGAAAAAAAATTAAAACAAATTCAGGTACAAATATTAGAAAATGTTAAGAAAAAAAAAATCACACTATTTTTTAAAACTATTACTTCAAAATACAATAGACAAACAGCACACAAAATGTTAAACAATTCATTTCAATTTTACTTATAGCTTCTAAAAAATTTGAACAAAATAAAATTTCATATCAATTAAAAATAAATATTTCAAATATATCATTTCAAATTACATTTTAAAAAAATTGTTCTTTTATGCTTTCTTTTGATAAGTCTTAAATTCAATGGGGAAGGAGAGAAATAAGCCAAATAAGTTTTGAAATAACTGAAAAATAACCTCATTAAAAAATTTTCTTAATTACTCTTCCGATTCCATAGTAATCTTCTTGCCAAACCCAGAAATGTTTATCTTTTAATTGTTACATTTCATTACTTCAAATATTATATAGATTGTTTTGTAAAGGGGTGAAAGTAAGATGTCACTTGCACAACCCCTGCAGATCAGAACCATTCTCCAAGCAGAGCAGACGTAAGTAAGAGAGTTGGCTCGAATAAGTTTGTGGATAGCGGGGTAATTGCAGTACTAAAGGTAATCTGCACTGATCACAAAGATAATGCGAAAAGTTTTGAAAGAATAAAGGAACTATTGTTGTTGCTACTTAACTAAAGTGTACTCTGATCTCATATGAAGTTTAAAGATGAGTGTAAGGTGTGGAAGTAAGCTAAGTTTGTAGCTAAAAAGTTAAATTAAGAAAAGCAAATAACAACCAAGGTATTGTTCGTTAAAAAGTTATCATTAAAAAAAGTAAGGAATGAGAGTTTGTAAAATAAAAGAAGTAGAAGAAATTTACTGTTTCAAATGTCTAATACTAACCACATTTCTATTATACATTTTTAACAAATGTTTGTTTCATTAGTATTTTTAAATACAATGAAATAGTAAAATATTTTTTTTCTTTTATATAACTATAAGTAACCATATATGAATTTATTAATTTTTTTAATGAAAATAAATATTCAAATACACAATTATTTATAGATTTACCTTTACAGATAACAAAATAAAAAAAAGTAATATACAATTGAATAACATTTCATTTTACCTTTATAAGCTCTTCAATTCTCCTAATTTGATATGGAGATGTTGATGATGTCTCAAAGTAGACATAATCTATAAAACAAAAAAATTCTTATTATGAGCTATAAATAACAATGTAAATACCTTCTTTATGAAGAAATCCTATATATTAACGAATATAGTAAATGTTATTTGTAAAACAAGAGAATACAAACACATCATCCAACACAGAAGTTAATATTTTACAACTAGTAGAAACAATATCCTATATGAAGATGAATAAAAAGTTAAATAAAACATATCCTAAAAGTTAAATTTTAAATCATTATAATTTTAATCTATTTCAAAATGGATTGATGAGCAAATTTAAAAGATTGTCAGTTCGGACACATTGAGAAAAGGTTTTACATTTTTAGGCAACAAAATCATTTTATTAATCTTCCTTCCTTATGAGACTAATCGTAATTCAAATATGTAATTTATTTCTTGATAGGAATTTAATAATGACAATTTTTATTCTTAAATAGTCTTTAAACTACTTAGATTACTTTGTATACTTGTAAAATAATTTTGTATTCAAACAAATAAAGAAATGACATTTTACCTGACTGGATCTAATCAGCCCTATCACTAAATGCATTGATATACATAAAAATAAATTTAGTATTTTTGGATAGTCTACATTTCCAATAATATGCTCAACTAAATTACTTAAGAATTACAGTGAATGATGAAATATCGAGAAATGGACAATAGTAAACTTTTCCGATATTAAAAATTAAAAGAATTAATATATTAAATTTTTGAGCTAAATGTAATAAAAATTAAAGCAAATGATAAAAAATTAAATTGAATATATTTAGGCTAAATGTAGTTAAAATTGAAGCAAAAAATAAAAATTTGAAAAATGATCTGGTACACCAAAATGCTCCACCTAAAACAATAGCCACTTAGGTGGCTAAAAAATTTGATAATCTACCAATTACCATGAGGTCAAGAATGAGTGATGGAGGGACGTAATAGTGCAAGAGCCAAATATGGCTATGCTGCATCATACAAGGTATAATTGTAATCTAGATGTTTGAAAAATGGTAAGAAAAATTGGCTGACATGAAGGGTCGAAAATAGAGCATTGTTAAGGTAACACATCGATCAATAACTCCCGAGTCTAACATTGAAAACAACATTTTTTTTACAAATTTTTTTTTTATTCATCAATATAACACCTTTTGTTAATCACCTTTTAGGGTGATACAATCGTTCCAACGCTTTTCCACACACACACAAATCTTTTTTTTTTCTTTTTTTTCTTCCTTTTATTTTCTTCCTATGCAACACGTAATTCCAAGTGAGTGAGTGATTGTAGGTTTTAATGGCGCAAGAGCCATAAGTAGGCTGTGCTTCATACATAATTCCAAAACATTACCATTTGAGATAACCGCAATATGATAACAATTGGCTCGCCTCCCACAATTTCGACTCAAACTGTCCGAAACCGGCTCTACGCTGTAGGACTGTATGCTCGCCAACCAATGGTATGTGTTACACTAAGAGCAAGGCACTGTTGCGCCCATAGGGAATGGGCAATGAAGCAAGTGAACTGGAGGAGAAATGAATGGCGTAATTTCTTTTCTCTGACAAGTCCCGTTTTTCTGTTCATCCTGATGATAGGCGTATTTTTATCTGGAGGGAACGTGGTGCTGGAAACAATCCTGTGTTCATGCTTGTAAGTTTCAGATTTGGCAGAGGCAAATGATGGTCTATGATGGCATCTCCATTGATGGGCGAACCGATCTCTACATCATTCGAAATGGAGCTCTGACCGGTCGGCGATATACGGATGAGATCTTAAGAGCTATTGCAGTCCTGTACACAGCAGCAATTGGAGATGACTTCATCTTAATGGACGACAACTGCAGGCCATATCGTGCTAACTTAGTGGGTGATTTCCTTTTTAAGGAGGGAATCATACGATTGGAATGGTCAGCATGTTCTCTAGACATGAACCCAATAGAACACGTTTGGGACACACTAGGCCAACAAGTTGAAAGCTTCCTACCACCCCCACGAACTCTACAAGAACTGGAAAGAGCTCTTCTGGAGGAGTGGGATAGAATACCCCAGCTCCTCGTAAATAGCCTCATTGACTCCATGCCTCAAGATGTTCAGCGTTGCTGGCCATCCGGGGAAACCATATCCCCTACTAAAAACTTTTTCCTTTCAAGTAAATACCCTTTTTTATTCATTTTTTCTAGAATGCACAATTTTTTTCCCCTTTTGTGTCCAAATTCTGAGTAAAATGCATTTTTTTCTGCTAAAAATGCTTGATTTTTTTTACTTATATAGCCTACCATGTCTGTCGATGATGTATCAATCATATAAACAATTCCCCAGCCGCTTAATCCACCCCAAACCTCAAATTCCTTTAATTGTTTTGAGCAGTGTATAACACAAATCACAAGAGATGAAAAATCAGAAAATATCAGATCATCTGAAAGAAGGTACTGAGAATGCAGTCCAAAAAGATTTAAAAAAAAAAACAAAAAACAAAGAATCCTTCATGTTTAACTTTTCTTTGTTAAGAACAAGTAAATGTGTATTGTAAATCTAGTTAGTAGTAAAAGATGTACTAAAAATAATGCATGTAATATTTAATGAATGTGTAATAAAAAAAATTCTGGTACTTCATAAGTTTTTAAATACTTCACACCACTTGATCAAAAAGATTGGATGGAAGTAAAAAAAAAAAAAAAAAAGGTGCGAGGGGAGTTATAAAAAACAATTAATATACACAAAAATAAATGAAATAGAGCTATATAAAAATATTTGGAATGATATAGAATAAATATAAACCAAACTTTGTCCAATACACTCATTCGCAATGAAACAACTTTTCATCAGGGTAGCAAGATAAATGCACTATATCTTTATATAAATAATTGAAAATGCTTATCAACTAGATGACAATACAAATAAGATTTAATAGAAAAATTGATTCATTATTTCTTGTTAAGTCATTTCCAAGAATTTTTGGAATTTTTTCTCCCTTAAAACCACACTACTTACTTCTTTTTAAAAATCATATTTCCCTGGTGTTAATGGTAGCCCTAAAATATTTGGTTTAGCTTCTTTATTTAGCAATAATATTCTCAATTTATTAACTTAGGGAATTGGCCACAAAATTCCAAGGGAAACATTAACATTTGATGGTCATGAACAAGCCCAACATATATTTGAATGGTGCATCATAATTTATACAGATTATACAGACAAGTTCAGATGGATTACAATCAAAATGGTTACAACTGATCCCTACTTCCATCGCAAAACTTTCCTTAATACAGGCTCAGAAGCCAAGTTTCATTACTTATTGTTGTTTGAGTTATAAACTATATTTACTTACAAAATAGTCTGTATGACAGCATACAAATGGCAGTACAGGTACTATGAAATATTTGGCATTATAAAGGAAAATGCTGTCCACCTAGTTCTTCATCTAGCAATTTTTTATGAGTAATTTGATGGGAATATATTACTATAATGGCTCCAAAGCAAAAGATAGATAAATATGTAATGAGGATGAATAAGTTGCAAGATGAAAGGTGAAATTCCTATTTTTTAAAGAGTATCACACAAAAAAGATTTTTAGATAAAAATAATTAAATGTTTTATAAAGTTTAAAATTGCAAGCAATAATTAAGACATGTTAATTTAATATTTTACAAATTAACCTTTAAACATCGGCGGTACATATGTCGTACCAAAATTTTTTTTGTCTCTCGCTTCGGCTCTGGTACAACGTCTGTACCAAGCTATCCATAGACAGTTCTTTCCCCCTTTTTTTCCAGCAGATCCTTTTACAACTTTCCCTTGCCCTTTTTACGACTTTCCTTCTATTGTCCGTAATTGGGTGGGGATATTTTTCGCCAACGTTATCAGTTGTGTGCGAATTCCTTGTCATTGGCGACCTTTAGAAACAACCAAATTCGAAAAAAATACTCAATTAGATAACTTTATGCAGTTTATGATAGATAGAATTTTCTTTTCTCTTGTTTTTTCTTCGAATTTTTAAAATGAATCTGAAATTGCTCGCAGAAATAGAAATTGAGAATTTGAGGAAAGATTTAGATGAAGAAAATTTTGTTGATAAACACCCAAAAAAATCTTATGGTGACTTTGCTGAATGAGAAAAAGAAAAATTAACCACTTCGATGCAAAAAATTGTGGCAGATTACCACAAACACGTGGAATATGTTGATTTAGGAGACCGCAGGGCATCCACCTATACTTTTGGTAAGCAAACTAGGAAATTGACAAAAATTTATTCTTTAGCCTCATCGATATTGTTGTGTTTCTGATATTCAAGTCGTGCCAAACTAAGTTAAAAACTCAGTTTAAAAGATTTTAGAATGAATTTAATAAAATCTCTGATATGAAAATTAAATCATAAAATTGCAGAGCCTTCAGTAATAAAAAAAATGGAGACAAATGATAATAAATTTTCTCTTAGGCCAATTGACGAAAAGAAAAGAAGAAATTTCACATATTGTGCGGAAAAGAATATACAAAAAAAAAAAAAGAACTACTATTATCTGTAAGGCATGCAATGTGTTTCTTTGTATTTACCAAACTGTTTTGAAGAACAACATACAATTTAATTAAAAATCTCTTATCAAATAAACCAATGAAAAACAAAAGACTAGAATAAAAAAGATAAAACTGATACATTTTTAATAAAAAGAAAATAAAAAAAATAAACAAAAAAGGCTCTTTTAAGAGCCAAAAATTTCAAAAATTAGAATTCACTTTACATTTTTAAAACAGACATTTCAAAAGCATTGTTACAAGAACTTTTAAATTTAAGATATAAGTTTCATTTAAAAACAAAACAAAAAAATTAATACTTTTTTTTTCTTTAAGATTAAAGATTCATAGAAATATTTGATATAAAAAAGTGTTTCATAATATTTTCAATAGAATGCATGAATTAACTGAAGGTTTTGCCTTAATTTGACGTACTTAAGATTTACTCAGCAGCTTTGAAACGTGTTCAATTAAGTTGAAAATTATTTTTTAAATCTCACTTTTGATAATATTTAATCACAAAAGGGCCACGGTAGCTGACGAGTGAGGTCGCAAACTCGTAGCCGGGATTGAGTTGTGAGTTCGAATCTTGTTTAATCGGAACCGGCTGTTAAGCCTGTCTAGTTTCTAAATCCTGATGTTGGTGTGGTGTGGAAGTTTGGTGAGTGGATGCTGCCCTCATTGCTTGACCATCGTTAAAATTTATGAAGTCCGTCACCAGTAACCTTCCTATTGTTTCAAAATGAGATGTTATTAAAATGTCAAATCAAAATATTTTGAGTATATTGAATAATTGTGCATTAAAAGGATGTTAATTTAAAAAATAAAATGTTTAATAATAATGTTCAAAGTATTGCTCTTAACTTTTTCCTTCTTTTTTATATTTTGTCGAATAATTTTGAAAACATGAGGCATTACTTTAATTACATGGGTTCAATATTGCAATTAAGTAGGTAAGTTGCAATATGACCACAGATAAAGTCTGCACACTAAGCGATGTGATTACACACCTATATGTATATATTGTATATATATAAGCAAGCACCAAATAAATTATTCTAGAAAATACCTTAGTAGTATGGTATAGCTGTCGCTTTCTTTATTTGTTTGTTTTTTTTTGAAAATGTTAATTTACGCAATACACGACTCTAAGTTATGATAAATATGCATTTGAAAGTTTGTAAGTCACTCAATTAATAATGGGAACCAGGAATTCAGAAAAAATCATTATGATATGATACAGCACCAAATATTAAGATCTTTCTTTCTCGTCAATGATTACTGACTAAAAATCAGTAACCCTTACTATCTCCCCTTTGTAACTAGAAAACTAACCTTACCACATGTCGTGAACTCGAACTTAACACTGGGGGAAAGAAAAAATTTCCTCATTCTTAAAAGCGCCGACTGGAAAGGATATTTTGACTTAGAATCGGCCGAGTTCTAAAGGTTAATATTTATAATTAACTGAATTGTTTAAAAGTGCCAGTAATAGATATTGTTAATAATACATTAATGTACCACAAATAGTTTTTTGAAGACTATAGTTTCAGTGTCAAAAAAAAAAGGTTACATCATTCTGTTCATTCTTCTATTTGTCATTAGGTTAAACAAAAAGATTTAAGAGAACAATGCTCAATTTTGAGGTAATGGTATTATGAAGGAAATCAGCCAAATGTACAAACACGCCTTCAAAAAAATATAGTATGGCTAATAAAAAAAAATACAAAATTTTACAAGCCTAAGTAATTAAACTTTGATTACTTTAAATTGGATTAACTAAATTCTCGTTTGTATCAGTACAGAATTTGCTTTTTTTTATTGTTTATTAACACTGCACTCAGAAGCAACACAAGGGCTACTGGTGACTGACTACATAATTTTAAATTCATTCAAGTGACAAGCTCTCCAAACTTCCACACCACTCTAATGACTGGCTAGGGAGCTTTGACAGATTTAAAGTGCATCTGCCCAGCACAAGAGCCGAATCTGGTTAAGATGCACCAAACCTCAATTTAGGATATCACTATTTTTTTAAAATTGTATTATGAGTAAATGATAGATAAAATACAATTATTACTTTGGAAAGTGAAATAATCAAAAGTGATGATTCCTCACATTTGCCCGGTATTTTATGTCTTGCTTTTTAACACAAAACCTAGCTTAATACTTGATAATTCTAAATTAAAACTTGTTTGCTGTCTTTCTCATGACAGATTTAAAGCAGATAATTTTAATGCAATTGATTATTGAAAACATTTGATAAGGATTTTAATACTTTACACCAAGGATGGCCAATCTTTCACATACCGTGTGCCAATTTTTTGACACACAAGTTCAGATGTGCTATATAACTTGAGCATTTTTTATACAGTCTTACTTTAACTGTTAGGGGTTAGTAAATAGGGAAAAGGATAAAAATTCGCTTCACTTAGGGGAGGAAAAAGAATAACTTAATTGCACAATATAATACAGTACCAATCTACAACAGTTAAGAATGATTTGTACAAGATGGAGATCACTTCATGATTGTGCTATAACTGCCACAGTCTAATTTGGTAAAGATAACTCTGAACCATAGTTGTTAGCACAGAGAGCAAGATCAGCTGGGAACTTGAATTTATATTTTCTCTCTATGTGTGTTTAATTAAACATAATTAACTTTTAAAAATGATTTAATTATTTTAAGTAAAATAGTATTTATTACAGTACATAAATATTATTTATCATTAATAAAACTTTTGCGGCTTTTTGGATTTCACAAGACTTTTAATGTTTGATCTCAAATTTGTTACAAAGAGCAGCAAAGAATTCTTTGAATTTGAATCACTAGTATGCAACCTTGTTTCGCTTTTAATCAATTTCAAATGTTAACAACTGTATATCGTTCCAAATATATAATTCTTTTGCAAATTTTTCAAGCTCCAGTATGTTCACACGGTAATGAATGTTAGTAAATAAATATGTCAGAAACATTTTCATCTGGATAGGCTCAAATTTTATTTTTAAGAATGCATTTGTTTTTAAATCAATCAGTTCCATTTGTAAGTTACTAGACATCAACATTATGTTATGTTCACCAAGTAAAAAAAGCTTTACAATGGCGATAATATTTTCTTCTTTAGCAAAAAATTCATAAAAACAACACTTAAGTCCCTTGCAATATCTTGATTTATTCAATATATTTGATCAAATTGCTATTATTCTCTGCACATTTACTCTGCTCTTTCATGCATGGAAATTGATTGAAATCCTTATTTGCTAACTGAGAGATGAAAAGTGTAAATTTCAATTAAAAAAATGAACTGATGCTATTTACTATGCTAGGAAATAAAGTATTCTTGTCTCGTAGTTTTAAATTTAGATCACTGAGATAGTTAGCAATACCAACTAAAAGTGCCAAATCAAATAACTAGTAGTCAAATAATAGGGTTCTATCATCAGGTAATTCATTTTCCTGTTCTAAAAAAAATTAATAACAACATTTTTCAATTTCCAAAATCTACTAGCAAACCAGGTACTTCACAATGAAGGTTAAGATCAACAAATATCAAATCTAACAATTTACAATATTCTCTGAATTCTCATTTATTTAATGCTCTTTTGCTTTAATTTTATTCATACTGAACTAATTGTCTCATGGTTAACAGACATTAAATTTATTCACATAATAACATGTTGCATTTTTAAAATTTGGCTCACACTACCTCTTTGTGTATAATACACTGATATTTTAATATTGGACAATTTAGAAATTTTCAAGCAAAGTTATAGTGCCATTGACTTTACCCATCATTGATGACACTCCATCAGTGCACACACTGAAGAGTTTGTGACAATCTACTTTTAGATTGATTTTACTTTTTCCAAATATGTTTGATCCTCTTTTTTCTTTTCTTTTTTCTATCAGTGCTAAGGCTATTTCATACGAGGTTTCTGTCATTACTAAGTCTTCACAACTTTTTTAGCAAATACATTTTGCCTTCAGATTTCTTCTTCTCAGTTACATATTCTTTTTGCAATTCAGATCCAAGAACTACATTTTTTTTTCAATGTACATATGATGCTGTATTTATAGTGTCTATTAAGATCATTAATAATGCCATTTCACTTGCTGCTCTCAAAATTATAAGCAGACTGTTAATAACTGATCAAAACTATTTCTAATAATATCAAATCTTTATTTTGGAAACAACATTTTGGCATTCTGATTATTCTACTAAGCTATATGCACACACAGTGACAAATAAAATCAAAAACATTACATTTATAAGGTGATCACAGTACTACTTCAAAAACCATTTTTCAAGGAATTTACCAATCATGTCTTCTATAATATGAAGAAGTACTTCTACAAACAATGTAAATGGTTAATTTGATGAATTTTCTATAAAGAATAACTCATTAACCCACAGTTCATTAAATTCATGTCTACAACCCCTTTCTGTGCTTCTTTGTCATTTTAATTTACACTGTAATTGATAAAAGAAATATTAAAAACATAGAAATCTAGAAAACTAAAAATGATGGAAATGTATTAATAGATCACAATTACGTACAAAGTTTAAAAAAATCACACAAAAAACTCAAAATCTCTAGCAAAAACTGCTTCACAGCTTAAAACCACAATAGGTCACTCAGAACTTACTGAAGCGCCATCCAATGAGCCACGGCTTGGTCACCCCTGCTTAAATTCATATATATAGCAATAATAACTTTATAAGAACAAATTTTTGAAAATATTAATGGACATACCTAAAGAATGTTAAATTATTCATTTTAAACTAAATTTAGAAACTGTTTTTTTTTTAAATTCATTTAACCTTAATTTCATATTTTATTCGTTTTTCCACACAATTGATTTCCTAATATGTTACTTGAGAATAATTTTCTGCGAAATATTAATTAATTTAATGTAAATAAGATAAAATTGATGCAAATGCAAATGAATTCTTGTGTAATTTAACATTAAAAAATATCACTTAAAATATGATTAGAGATCATCGATAAGTACAAACAGAATCTAAACCTAGAATTTTTTTAGAGTTACAAAGAACACTAAAAGTCTTAACAGTATTTTTTAAATTAAAACAGGAGTAGTGTATTTTTCAAAAATACAAACAGCATTAAAAATGGTGACTAATCATTAGATTTAAAATTTGTTTAAGCATTAAAATTATTACAATAATTTTAAAAATAGTTCACTACACCCATTAATACAAAACTTTATTTTTGTCAAGTGGATATTAAACATAACATGGTTATTTTTTACATTTTCTAATTTTTTAGTAAATCCTTGATAAACAGTTGTTTTCTCACCTAGTTAAAAAAAAACATTTTACATGTCCATTAACTTTGAGCCATAGTTGTAATTCTATGGTTCAAGTGAAGCATAAAGTGCCTCATGGTAATTGACAACTATTGGGTGTGCGAACGATTTAAATGTGGTGATTTAGGCTATCGTAACCATCATTACATATCTCTACTTTGCCAATCTCTTTTCTAAGTTAGTGTTTTTTTCCCATAAGTTGCCAAGAAGCACCCACTACTTCACTTAAATCAATTTTATGCATTTTTGGTGTTTTTCCTTCAACCTAGTACAAATGTCCCCAAGCATAATTACTGAAAACTTGTGGATAAATGAAGCAAAATACTAAAAAGCTTTCACTTTATTTTATTTAAAGTATAGAAAAAATAACCACTGCATTGAGAAATACTTTAAAAACAACTATTATTCCTTTTATTTAAAATATAAAAAGAGTCATTGTTTTATAAAGAAATACTGCATGCCAAAAACTTTTCATTCAAACATAAATAACGTACCATCCAAAATAAGAACCTGCAGTAAATATTCACATCAGTTGCAAAAGAAAAAAAAATCTTTTTTCTTGAAAAAATAGTATCACTCACTTTTAAATTGATACACAGAAATTTTGTAACCTGATATACTTAACTTGATTAGAATACTTAATCAAAACAAACAATCCTTGTTGTTGGTATGACAAGATTGATGACAGATGATTGGATACATGTCAGAGATAATACTGAAATTACACATGGCAGTTTGATTGAATTTAAGTCTAAGTTCATTCAAATCATAAACTTATTCAACAATTACATAAAATTTCTAAACGTAGATCTCTCTTGAGAGGTAACACAGCTGATAAATTTTTAAATAGCATTGAAATTTCTACTTTTATCTTCAATAACCATTCGTTAAATTCTTCCTAAATAAAACATCTTAATCCCTTTTGATAGTTCTAATTTTTAATTAATTTAAATACAATTGTTTTCAATATTCAATCACAATCATTGTGACATACTTACTATGAATTACACTGAAAATGTAAGAGTTAAATAATCTTAGGAGCACAAGACTAAAATAATCTTCATAAGACACTTAATCTCAAGAGATATTAAATATCCTGTAAATGTTAACTCAAAAACAATGGAGAATTAGATGGAATCAGAGGCAATATATACAACTAGTAAGAGTAATATAAGTTTATTATGCAGTTTTATTTCTATTAAATTTCTTTTACACTTTAAAAGTAATCATATGTATACTTCAAGGGGAAATCAATGATTATAATTATTTTTATGCATCTGAATATGAAGTTAGGCATTATTAATATTAGATGGAAATAATTTATATAATGTAAGATGAGTAAACAAATAATACATAAAGCATAAAATAAAAATAATTCCAACACAAATATATGCACTACATTTTATCTACATAACTTATGAGAAATACTTAAAATTTAGAAGAGGTTTATAATATATATTAAAAATATAATTAATAATTTACCAAATAAAATATAATTAACTAAAAATGCTATTTTTACAACATAAACATGATGTAGAAAGTACAATAAAATTACAGCTCAAATAATTAATTCGTATAAATTATAGCATGCTAAATCCAAGAGTTCACATATTTCTGTTAATTAGTCACTATTTCTTAAAACTGATGTGTATGTTTGGCATATTTATAGTTCTATTTTCGAATCTTAAATAATAAATTTCCCACAAAATTATATTACAAATATTCCATTATATTTTAATCGCTTTTCGGTAACCGAAGTTACTTTTACACCAGCAAGAATTTAAACCAATTATTTAAAATATTTTGATAAGCTCTAAGCGATTTGAGAGATAAGATAAGCAAAAAATGAGAAAAAAGAATATGAATACTGATATATATATTGAGAAAATACCAAAAAATTTTAAAAGGGGGTTTTATACTGGAGATGCACATACAAAAAATATATATTAAAATATTCGATAAACCGCCAAATCTGACTTAGAGCAAAATAGAATAACAAATAATTGACAGCGATTTTACAAATGAACAAAAATTCTTCCTTTTTTTTTTTCACAAAAGCCATTCACGTTGTCAAAATATAAATAAAAAAGGAAATTTCAAAACTAAAAAAATACAAATGTAAAAATAGTTGAACTGCCATTTATACAGTTTGATCACTTAAGCTTAATATAGATTAATAAATGTATAACATAAAAACACAATATTTTTCCCATAAAGAAATCATTTGCAGTTTGCACCGCAATAAATTAAAACCTTTCATGAAGAAAAGGCTTCGTTAGTCCATAGTATACTAGCTTTTTTCGGACATGCAAACAACAGTGAAGTGCCGATAGTTGATAAAACAATAACTTACCCCCAACTCTATACATGTTGGCCGTCATTGTCAATAGTTACATATATGAAAGCCCATACAAGATATTTCAATCATTAAATTTGTTGCCTAATTAATTTTGCGTCGGATTATGTCCATCAATTATAAGATCAACTCGCATTTCAGCCATCTTTGTTTTTTCGGAGGTAACGCATCCCTGCTGTTTGGCATTTCACTTCACGTTGTTGAAAATGATTGACGAATCAGATTTGAGATAATTATGTGGGCTAAGTCCCATGTTACAATTTCACATTTAATAAAATAAATGCGATATAACGACTTATTTTTAGTTAAACAAAAACAAATGAACGATAAAAAGATTATATATATGATATTTTATCAGATATACTTACTTAAAAAAGATCAAAGAATCAATATTACATCTTAAAGGTCATGGAAACAACATAGGTATGTGTCGGAGTCTATTATTTCGAAACAGATTTCCGCTTGCAATAAATTTAAAATTTCCTTTGATGAGCAACCAAGACTATACTATTTTACTAAGTCAAGTTAATGTTACTGCAGAGCTAGAAAGGGAGAAGTTAACAATGAATAAATGAGGGAAATGTGAGGTTTTTGGCGCAAGAACAAATCTGGCTATTATGCACCAATCAACACTTATCTGTGATCAGCCATTTGAAAAAAAAAAAAAAAAAAATAGGGAATAAGATTACAAAACGATTGATAAGAAGAGTCGAAAATAGTGAAAGATCGTTAGGATACCCTGGAGGTGCGTCAATCATGTTTACCAAAGACAGTACGCTTCATGGAGAATCGTTAACAATGATAAAGAATCGAGTTCAAAAAAAGCAGTCTAATGTAAATGAAAATAAATGGGCGATCAGTTTGTGCTGTTTTGATTTATTTAATTAAAGAACCATCGAATGACCATCCTATTTTTTTAATCATTATTAAAAAATGAATAAGACTAAATGACAGTAGCTGTAAACCTCGTAATTTTGAACTATGGTAAGTGAAGACAACACACACACATGAGCTGGTGTTTCCCTCTCCCAGCTTAAAACACAAACAAAACGAGATAACTTGGAGCTCTGATAAATTTAACGTGTATTAACTTCTCTACATGACGAATCCTTAGGAGAACCAAATAAAAAGATTAAGACACTTAATAGATTCCTCAATCTTTCATGTCACAAAAGAACTCACAGACACTTTTATATTATACAGTGTGAGTGATGAGTGAAAGTTGGGATTTATGGCACAAGAGCCTAATGTGGTTTTGATTTAAATGTAAGAAAGGTGCAAAAAGAAAAAAGAAATATGGTTGAGAAAAAGGATCGAAAATAGAGAGAAGGATCGATATAAATATACAGAGCTTCATTGATACAATGAATTGGATTTGTTGAATAGCGTCACTATCAAGCTGCACGATAGAAAAATTATGCCAATTTTGCCGCATTACTTACACTACTATAGTGACTCCATAAAAGCTTAACAATTAAACTCATTCATAGATACTCTCTTACTGTACGCGGAAAAATATAATAATAAAACATAGTGGATATCTACTGGAAGTAGATGTTGTGTGGAAAATTATAATGTTCCATATTCCCTAACCGTTTACTTGACCGAGGCTCAAAATTACGAGGTTTGTCACCAATAGCCCTCGTGTTGCTTCTAGTGCGACATTAATAAAACCAAACCAAAACAAAACGGTCTATATCACTTAATATGAAGATTTAGAGGCTCTATTGAATATAACGAACAGTGGCTTCCTTTGTACTGACATGTATATATTATCAATGACCTTTGTGCTCAATGACCTTAGGTATAATGGAAGAAGGATTTTACTGAAAATGTCAAGTGTATTCATAATGCAGGATTTCATCAACAAGAAAAAAGAAGAAAATTTCGCTAAAAAAACCATATTTCAAAATTGGAATCCTTTCAAAATACCATTTTGTGCTCCAAGGACGGTAAATTCAGTTTGTAGGGGAAAGAGGGATGATACAATGTATGGATGGAAGTTGAGAAAGAACTCAATCATATATGTAACTAAGTATGGGAATTTCTCATTTGGGGTTGCATATATATGGCGTAGAAGGAAGAGAAGAACTTGGTATCCTTAATTGCCTTATATGTGGATAGTCTGTTATATTTAGTCATCTTAAATAACAACTAGGAAAGAAATATCAGTAAATGAGAACTTAAACTTCGTCCTCTAACCAGACAATGACCCAAATTACATGGCGAAGAAAATTGAATTAAATTTGCTGTATTACTGTGTTAGAAGCATTTCGTATCTTAATCTAAATATTAGAAAATTAATGGGTTCAATAGTAGGAATCTGCGTCCAAGAATATTCTTTGTCAAATAAAAAAAAGATCTAAACGTCAAGAAGGAAAGCAGGAGTAGGAGAAAAGTAGACCAAGATTTCAATTAAAGCAACTAAAAACCTTGTATAATCCATGCCTAAGATCGTAAACTATGATCTAGGTGAAAGGATATGCAACTAAATACAAGTTTGTTTGTAGTAAAATTATTAAAAGTGTATGCACAATATATATTTCATTTTCAGAAGAAGAAAAAAAGGAATTCGATTACATTATTTTTTTTCTCTACGTATTAGAATATTTTTGGTCATTAAAGTAGCACTTAGAAGAAACACGAACGCTATTGGGGATGGACCTGTAAATTTGAGCCTTGGTCATGTGACGAGGATCGTACCTGAGCTAGCACCTCCCTTTCCAAATATCCCTACTTTGTGAAGGGTTTGACTTGGAACTTCAACAGATTTAACCTGAATTAGCTCCGCTACACGATAGGTCTTTAGTGGTATTTGGACTCGAATCTACGACTCAACGAAAAAAACACCAGCCGCGAACTCATATGATCAGGACCACTCGGCTGCTACGACTATTTTCATATAATAAGAGGGCAGGCTAGAGTATCAACAGAAAAAACACGATTTGCTTAAAGCAAAATTTAATCTGCAATACAAAACATATATACTGATATCAAAAGTTAAGCATAATTCGTAAAATGAATAACGGTGTTTGTGACAGCTAAAATATACAGAAATGAAGTTCTTGAGCCTTATTTGCTCCAGTTTCAAGGATGTTGATCCTGACTTCATATTTATGGATAATAATGCGGCTTGTGTGAGTTTGATTGGTAACTTCTTTGAAACGGAAAATATTAAACGCATACAGTGTAACTTGCTCACTCACCTGATATGAATTCTATAAAACATGTAAGGGAGACAACTTGGAACTCATCCGTACCCAACAAGTTCCGTTCCTGAATTGAAAACAGCTCTTCGAGATGTTTGGAACTCTTTGAGCCCACAATTCATCCACAATGTCAAAGCAAGTACGGGAAATCTTTGTGCCGCGCGCCTGGGCTATCAGAGGTGATCAACCACCTTTGTAAACTACATTACCATCTTTATATTTCAAATGTTTTTCACTAAAAAGAGTGTAACTTCTCTTATGCCCAGTTTTCTTTCCTAGTTTCATTTGGATAATAAAAGTTATTATCAATCTTCTGCGTTACTTTTTTTTTTTTATTGTATAACCATTTTACAGTCTCATATCACTTTTGCTTTGCATTCATGTATTAGTTACTTAATATTTTGTATCATTTATTTTTGAAAATATGGAATTTTGAAATTGGATGAATCATTTTGAATAGCCATGTATTTAAAAAAAAGAGTTTAATTTTTGATTTATAATTCACTACTCAAGAATTGAGAAGAAGTATTTTTTAATGAATGTTTCATTCAGATTATACACACAATGAACTACGGTCGACGGATCTCCTTATTTTGTAAGATGGTCAAGGGAAGACACCTGAATTCGTATTTCCTTGTATTAACGCCCATATCACAAAATACTCATAGGGATTTTAAGCCTTGTTAAATTCAACTAGTGTCATCTGCTATTGTTTAACATGAAAGTCTGGTGGAATAGAGCTAACAGCTCTGGCGCTACGATTTTCAAAAAAAAAAAAGGGGGGGGGAGGGCCTCAATTAATAACTTTCTCTATTCACATCGCCTCTAGATAAAATCAGTATCAATTAATTATCACCACAAAGGTAACTAAATTATCGTGTTAATGGCTAATTAATTTCTAAAACAGATATTTTAAAAAAATGAGGAACATAACAGAATTTTGAAGAATTTGGTGGAGATTAGTTGAACTTTTTCTTAACGGCGCGCAAGAAGCAACACGAGGGCTATTGGTGACGGACCTCGTAATTTTGAGCCTCTGTCAAGTGACGCGGACCTGATCTGGCACCCCGTCTCCTAACTTCCACACCACGCCAATGGGAGGACTTTGGGCCCTGACAGATTTAATGTGCATCAGCCCCGGCTACACGACTGGTCTTTAGCGACCAAGGATCGAACCCACGACTGAACGAAAACGGCCGGCCACGAATCAGAAACCATGACCTCTAGGCTACCACGGCCGAATTAGGTGGAGAATGGTCTGAATAGTCTATGCTCCAATTTTCACCCGTATATGATCATTAGCTCCAAATATATGCGGGGAAAATTGTTACAGGGCCATATATTAATTACTTAAGTGCGAACGAATCATACTTTCCCAGTTTCTTAACACCTCGTTACAAGTAGATCGATAATTAAACATTTTAAGCTCGTATACTGCCTCTTAAAAGCACGCGATGTCTGATCATAATTTGAAAATTGAGTACGTATTTCCTGAACTGATGGAGAAAACTGCAAGAGAGAAATTAGGAGCTTAAGGGTCTTATGGCATGAAGAGTGACCGAATGAAAGATGAGATTTATGTTGCAAGCTCCAAACCTTGCTATTCTGAGTCAAACAAGAAAAAAATCTATGAACCAGACAAAAGAAAAAGTGGAAAAAAAGATGAAAATAGGTTGACAACAGGGGTCAAAAATAGAGAAGGATATGTAAGGTATTCCGGGGAAGCGTCACCAATGTTAACCAGAAACAGCAAATCCCATATGAAAGAAAAAGATGAATAAGGTTTCTCGGGGTCATGATTTCAGAAAGTAATTAAAGACAAGCGCTGAATGGTATGACATGAAAAATTAAAATAAGTAAAATTTTTGGATTTATATGAGTCACTTTATATATTTCGTAACTTTATATAATAAATCATATTTTTCAAAAAAAAAAAAGAAAAAAAAAGAAAAAAGAAAGAAAGAAAGAAAAAATTAGGTTTCTATATTAGAAATCAATTTTTGTTTAATGCAGAAAGCTGTGAAAAGTGTTGAATAAAAATTTTTCGGGAGATCCACTTTCGACCCTTCTTTGCATGATGACGGAAATTTCCATCATAACATTTAGTGAACAAAAAATTGCACTCAAAACAGGTGTACTGTAAATTGGTTGTTGTTGGCAGCTTTTTTCCACGACTATTGCGTAATCAGGAACGTAGCTGTCAAAATAAATAAAAATAAAATGTCACAATCATTATAGCGGGTTTGAACTTGTCATTCCGTTGTTTGAGAAACATGCGATTTCTTGAATAAGAACTTTTTGCTAATAAAAGCGATAAAGAGTGGATAATGATACCAAGATATATATATATATATATATATATATGCTTATTTTGTATTCAGCTTAACATGTAAATTTGGATGATGATGGATATTTCCAAAAAACTATTTTTAATTATTTAATATTATTTATTTATACTAGGATTTTTTTTTAAACATTTTCCCTTTAATCTAGAGCATGAATTATATCACCCTCATATATTTCACAAAACAAAAAAAAAAAAATCATGTAAGAAGGGTTTAAAAATCCATATCTCAGAAACTTTCAAACCAAATTTTAAGAAATTCCAGCTAACTGTGAGATGTGATATTAAACATGCGAAAAGAATTCGACATCGACCAGGAGAAACGGTTTTAGAAAGTTAATTCATTAATATCACAATCCATCAGCTTTAAGCCATAAACTGTGGCGTCAATTTTATTCAACTACAATGAAAATGATGGAAGTTATTAAAAATGTCCCTTACTTTTAACGACTGTACATAATATTTTAAATAATGAGAACGAAATAAGCTATGAAAAAATGATATATTAAACCGTTTGACTTAATGTACACATTGCCAAAGGGAAAAAATAAATCTTCTACCTTCCAAGCATTTAAAATCTTAGCACTATCAAACTGTAATGTGAAATGCCTTAATGGAATCCCTTTTTGGCTCGGTTATCTAAGGCGTCAACTTAAGGATTGGTTTGTTTTTATTGACGTCGCACTAGAAGCAACACTAGGGCTACTGACGATGGACCTCGTAATTTTGAACTTCGGTCAAGTGACGAGGAAGACACCTGAGCTGGCACCTCCCTCTTCTAACTTCCCCACCACGCCAAGGGGAGGACTTTGGACTCCGGTAGATAAACGTGCATCAGTCCCAGCTTCAAGGCGAGTCTTTAATGGCATCCAGACTTGAATCCACGACTCGACGAAAACCACTGACCGCGAGCGTTATCACTAGGCTACCGCAGCCTCAGGCGTCAACCTAAGAGGACTGACAGATCGAGGTTTCGACTTACCCCAAATGAAGGCAGTAAAGCATCCACCAAAGAGGCGGTAAACTTCGCATTGAAGTTTTTTTTTTTAGTTTAGTTTTTATTAACGTCGCACTAGAAGCAATACGAAAGCTATTGGCGACGGACCTCGTAATTGCGAATCTCGGTCAAGTGACGAGAACGACATCAACTTCGCACCGAAATGGTGATCCAGAGATTGAACACTCAATGCCAGCACAACATAGAACTATTGGTTGAATGTATCCCAGATACATACAAACATGTCTCTATGAACCTCTCTCTTAACTAAGACACCCACTCATAAATCTGAATTACTAATGAACCGGCTACGGTGCACAGTAGGACAAAAGTGGTGATTTACTGTACATAGAACTTTCAACCAGTCATTCCCCTATAACAATTTTAATGAGTAAAATAATTTATGTATTTTTTATGCTGTATCTAATGGGGATATCTGTTTGATGATAGGAACGAAGTGAAAGAAGCTTAAGTTCTTTGAATAAATCTACTTCATTTTATTTAGTATTGTATGAAATAAGTCCTATGTACCTAACATAGACGGGTACCTGGAATTCATACTTGTTATATCGACAAAATATAATCACTTGGGAGAATTAACATATTTTTTTCTGTCATTTTTCTTTCGGTTTTATGCTAGTTGGTGCGAAATTTTCTTATAGTTGAACTGGATTAGTTTTAAATACATATTTAAACTAATATTTAAAAACATTAGTTGACTCACACTCTCATACCGCTTGACATAGATAGCTGAACTTCATTCCTCAAGTTGATTTTATTTGATAGAGATGAGATAAGAAGGGATTTTTGAGATTTATTATTTCACTAAAAGAATATAATAAACAAAACTAAAGAAAAAAAGAAGTCCGAATTCTTACTTTAAATACACTTCCTCAGAAACTAAAAAATGTGTAGTAATTCAACGCGGATGAAGTCGCCGACACCAAGAAGTAAAAGATAAAATTTGTTGAGTTTTAACTAACATATATAACACACAGTATTAAAAAAAACAAAAATAATTTAAACAGTTAAATTATATTTAAAATAGCACAACAATATGTATTAAACAATGAAATTTTTAAAATATGGTACTTTAGTTGACTTCCATCACGTGGTCCGTTACTTTTAGGAACTCAATGTCTTCAACACAATCCATTCAAACTCTTGTTCTATTTTTTAACACATTCCCACAAAATCCAGAACACCTGCTGTAGGGTTATCTTTTTTGCACTTATGTAGGATCATCAAACACATTCAGCAACTATTCAGTTTTTAGGAAAAAAATTCTTGATAATTTGGGGTCTCATAGTTGAAATAACGAAGAACCAGAGCTCTAAGAGATTACTTATAAATATCCTCATTTATAGATTTTCGGAACATTTTTCTGGCTCTGAACTCTCAGCATTGGAGAAAAACTTTTTGAGCTTCTTAAATTTCCTCTGAGAAATTCTCAATAAGAAAAATAAAACTTTTGATTATTTTTTTTTACCGTAGATCAACACTTTATACTTAGTTGGTGGTGGTGGTGATGATGATGATGATAGTGAAGGTTTGTTGGTGCAAGAGCCAGATGTGGCCATACAGCGCCAAACAAGGTAAATCTGTGATCTAGATGTTAAAACAATGAAAAGATTGATTGACAAGAAGGGTCAAGTGAGAAAATAAAGCTTATTGGCGCATGAGCCAAATATGGCTATGCTGCGCCAAAATGTGACCAGGTTTAACAGTGGTCTAGACGAGAAGAAATTCAAGAAAAGACACAAATTGGTTGACAAGAAGGAGGGTCGAAAATAGAGAAGGATCGCTAGGGTAACCATGGGGCGCGTCACCCATGTTTACCAAAGACAGTAAACCCCATAGGAAAGAAAAAGATCACTAGGGTGTCTCGGGGTCATGATGCCCGTATACTTAGTTGGGGGATATAATACCACCCGTAGTGCTTGGCATAAATCTGTACAGCTTTTCAAGCAATTGGCTCGATTTTCCTGGGGGAAACAACTTACCAGAAGAAATTGCTTGCAATACAAATGTGAATTTTCTGATAACTTCTTTATAAGTCCAGTCATTTTTTCTGTAGCCTTTGGATCGTTGAGAAACATCCATGTCATATTGCCATCGTTATATGTTCCAGCACCTTTATTCACCCGATCAACATAAAGTCCCAGCTCATCTTTAAATTGTTTTTGTATTTTCAGTTATCTTTTTTTGTTGTTGTTGGTTCTTGAGCAAATCTGTTTTTGCTGACCACTTTTTGAAGTCAAGCTTATAAGAAATATGTAATATGAACTAAAAAAATATGATTTGGGTAAAGATATGAGAAAGGCCAAAACTGTAATGCTTAGCAACGGGGGTTATTTCGTCAATTCGTTTCAGGTCGTTCATTATTGTTGGTGTAGCACCGCACACATAGCAACGCATGGAAGAATTTGTGTAAATTACAAGATTTATGGTTTTGCCATCGACCATCCTCATTTAAAGTTCATGTTCCTTCTTTGATTAATCTGTGTAGGGATTAGCGACGTAATATTCGATTCAATTCGGTTTTTTTTCCTATTGATGATTTTCGGCATTTCTTTGCAGTGCACACAATTCACAGGTCTGCAAAAATATATCGACGAAGATCTTAGGTTTCCGAAAACAATTGATGTGACTCGTCTGTATAAATTAATCTGATTGGAGCTCTTGTCAAGTACAACGCTGGGTCATCCCTATTTGTGCCATTTGTAGATGAAAAAGGTTGTACACACTCTGACTAGATGATTGTTCGCATCCCAATTTTGAAATAAGCTTAAGGTTTCTCTCTCTTTTTATAACTCCCTCATTCATATTGATTATGGACAAAATTCTCGACGTGGTGTGGTTCCGGAGAGCCTTGAGAGAAATCTTTGCTTCTAATTCAGTTACCTCACGTTCTTCAGGTTAACATTCAATCGTGGCTTTGCCGAACTCATAATACGATGGAAAGTTTTTCAATCTATTTTTAAAGTGATATTTCTTAAAGTGCAGCGATTTGGACAGATTGAGAGGTGTGTTGAAAGGCTTGAGCATCTATTTCTTCAGGAGACTGAAGAAATCTTCCGGGATAATCAAAACCTTTATTGAGCAATTTTTCATTTTTACGAAGATAGAATTCTTTGTTGTAATAAACATTTATTCATCTTTTTTTTTTCTTTTCTTCAAAAGGATACAAAATGATTAAAGTTTAATTTCAAAAAGTGTGAAATGTTTCATTGAGATAAATTTTAAGCAGACGTGTTGAGAAAATTTTCCTCTTTTACAATAAGATAAATTTGCGGACTATTAGGTTGTATTAATAAATTAAATAATTCACAGTTTGTCCCAAAAATTGTTGCTTTTTATAGTAAAAATAAAATAAATTCTAAGAGCAACGATCGAAGTTTTAGAACGCACAATCTTCAAAAAATACAAAACATTTTAAAGTTAAAAAAATCCCAATTGTAAAAAATGTGTGAATAAAGGCAAACGATAAAATATTAAAGAAGTCAATACATTATTAAAACTTCTGGCAATTTTTTTCTTTTTTCTAAATAAAGGCAGACGATAAAATACATAACACAATAAATCATATAATAGAGAATTAAAAAGTAGACAATAAACAAGTGAGAATAGAGGAACGCTATGCAGCAAGCGAGACTCTTTCTAGATCAAGGTTAGATATGATTCTACCTTCCTGGAAGGAAAACAGAGGTGGAAAGTACTGAAATATTTTAGCGATAATATATTACACTGCGTTAATTATTTTGTGACATCATAAAATAAACTAAATTTGTGACATCAAACAAGCCTGTTGTATGAGGGAATTTTGGATTTAACAAAGAATCGATTATGAAAGCCACCATTCTAACAGGTACGCATAAGTTCCCTACTTTTGAAATGCGAATTGTATAGTCCTCTCCCCCCCTCTTAAAAATACTCATAAGTTACTATCCTCAAGGATTATAATCTACTTCCCCATCACTTATTTTTTAATAATACTTTTCTAAGTTCTAATATACCTCATTAATTGCAAAAAACGATTCGCGAATCTTTTAAGAACGATTAAACTGGGAAATATGAGTTAATGAAAATTCGTCAGCGAGTGAATGTAAAGTTTATTGGCGCAAGAGCCAGATATGGCTATGCTGCGCCAAACGAGATTAAACTGTGGTCTAGACGTGAAGTTGAAAAAAAGATAAGAATGAAAATTCGTCATCATACCCTCGATTTCAAGTATATTTGCTGCAGATACGGTGAATAGCTTTAATACATCATATTTATCTCCACATTTTCTTTTTCCCAAGAGGAAACGTAGGACGATGATAAGAGAGATTGTAGGACAATGATATTAATTTATTGAGTTGAAAAAAATCTGAACTTTTTTGTCCATGTCCAAGAAAATGCCTGTTTCGTCCCACAATGCGGCACATGTGTCAAATAGACCACCGTATCATATGTCAACCAAAGTTCATTCTGACAGGAGGTCAGAGCAAAACCGAGCTAAGCACCCCAGCAAACGTCAATCGAAATAACCTTAAGCGATGAGATGTATATCAGTCGCAGTAAAGGTTGAAAAAACAACCTTCTCTAAAATATCGTTTAGAAAATTCTTTGATACTGGATGGGGAGTACACGCGACTCCCTTCAACAGGACCTAAATTAAAACCGCTTAGTAACTGACCCGACAGGGAATTTATAGCCAGAACGGCTGTCAGATATGTGTTAGAAAAACCATCCTCCAAAAGCAGCGGAAAACATTTTCGTGCTGAAAGAACTTTTGATTGTAGTAGCATTTCCAGCGCTAAAAGCAACAGAACTCTTTCAACTTTAAACCATGGTCAAGTGACGAGGATGACACCTGATCAGATTCTCCTCTCCTAAACTTCCACACCACGCCAATGGAATTTCTTACACCAGAAGACCCTATACTTGCATCCCGCTCACAGCAGCACACAAGAGCGCGCGTTTAGTATGGTGCAGACATACATCTCGGATAAGGTTTCAATGGAGCACTAGAAGAGTAGAGATTCAGTCTGAACACCTATTGTCGGCGTACCTGTACCTGGAGCGAGCCTGGGACTCAATACCAACCTTCCCCCATCGCAGAAAAGGATCATTACAGTGTAATGGTTAGTTAGGACAGGCATCATGTTGGACGGTAATTTATACCTGCTTGTGTTTGACAAAGGTTCCCCGACAGCTTATGAGGTATAGAGAGATCCTAGAGCCCTATGTTCGACTTTTCAACGTCACAGTTGGTCTGTTAATGGACGATAATGCTCACCCACATAGGGCTTGCGTAGTCGATGATAGTGTAGATATTCGTTGCCTGGATTGGCCAGCCAGATCTCCTGACATTAACTGTACAGAACATTAGTTTTAGTTTAGTTTTTATTAACGTAGCACTAGAAGCAACATGAGGGCTATTGGCGACGGACCTCGTAATTTTGAACCACGGTCAAGTGACGAGGATGACACGTGTGCTGGCACTCTCCTCTCTTAACATCCACACCACACCAACGGGAGAACTTTGGGCCCCAACAGATTTAACGTGCATCAGCCCCGGCTACACGGCGGGTCTTTAGCGGTCAAGGATCGAACCCGCGACCGAAAGAAAACAGTCGGTCACGAATCCGAAGCCATGACCACCAGGATATCGCGGTCTACTCTATACAGAACATATCTGGAACTCTTTTGGGACAGCAATTGCATCGCGCCAACCCGGAGCTAAAAACTTCCTTGCTGCAAGAAGTGAGATATATTGCCATAGGGATTACTCGACTGCCTTCTGTCCAGTATGCCGTCACACTGTGCTACCTGTCAGGCTGTGAGAGGAGACCATGCCTCATATTGTTCAGTTTGATATCAACATGGATTTTGGAAATCCCTGAGCTATTAGCTTTACTGATAATCGAGTGTACACAAAATGATTTTAGAATGCTATATCTCTTTCAGTTATAAATGTATATTCATACCAAATTTCATTAAAATCTGTCCATTAGTTTCTCAGAAATTCGATATGTGAAAATTCTCTTGATTTTGCACACAACTATATTTTCTATGTTAAAAAAAAGGCAAATAAAATTTTTAACAAAGGTTCTTTTGTAATCTGATGAAAAGCGATAATAATAATTACTTGAATATTTAAATCGCTTACATATGAAGTGATCATTTAGTATTTAATTCATGTGACAAATTGAATTCTCAACTGAACTTAATGAATCACTCTAGGGATTCATAAGCATCTAATTATTTCGGACAAACACGATAAACACTTCCAGAAATCTTTTATTGTATTTTTTTCTTTTTACAGCATATATTTATCAACTATGCATCTCATGTGTTTTAACTTAACAGGTAAAGTAACTGCTATATTCAATATTTCTGTTCTAAGTCAATCAATCCTATGCATACTAAAAATATATTATAAAATATATATTTATATAATCTAAAAATATATATTTTAATACCACCCATCAAAATATGTCATTTTCTGTTACATATGTATTATTTTTTTCAATCCCGCCTCCTTGATTTCATTATTTCTCATCTATTGTTGAGCAATGCATACATACGTAAAATATAAAACTTATATTTTTGAATTAACAGGTCAATTAAAAAGTTCCCGGCTTACCATAGTAAAAAACATTTTTTTGGCAAAATTAGTTTTTTTTTTATTCAACATAATTCCCTTCAAGGGTGATACACTGATTATAGCGACCCGCCAACTTTTCCATACCATTTTTGTAGTACGATTTGTCCTTTGCTTCAAAATAGGCCTCAGTTTCGGCGATCACCTCTTCATTCGACGAAAATTTCTTCCCAGCGAGCATTCTTTTGAGATCTGAGAACAGGAAATAGTCGCTGGGGGCCAGATCTGGAGAATACTGTGGATGAGGAAGCAATTCGAAGCCCAATTCATGGATTTTTGCCATCGTTTTCACTGACTTGTGACACGGTGCCTTGTCTTGGTGAAGCAACACTTTCTTTTTCTTCAAATGCGGCCGTTTTTCGTCCTTCAAGCGGTCCAATAACGCTATGTAATAGTCGCTGTTCATGATCCTTCCTTTTTCAAGGTAGTCAATGAAAATTATTCCATGCGCATCCCAAAATACAGACGCCATAACCTTGCCATCCGACTGCTGCGTTTTCCCACGCTTTGGAGCGGGGTCATCGTGTGCACTCCACTCTGATGACTGTCGATTGGACTTCGGAGAGAAATAATGGAGCCATGTTTCATCCATTGTCACATATCGACGCAAAAACTCGGGTTTATTACGCTTGATCATCTTCAAACACTGCTCCGAATCATCAACTCGTCGTTGTTTTTGGTCAAAAGTGAGCTCGCGCGGCACCCACTTTGCACAGAGCTTTCTCATACCCAAATATTCGTGAATGATATGATGTACACGTTCAGTTGATATCTTTAGAGTGTCTGCTATTTCATTCAATTTCAATTTACGGTCACTCAAAATCATTTTGTGGATTTTTTTAATGTTTTCGTTGGTAACAACCTCTTTTGGGCGTCCACCGTCTTCGGTGCTCATTTCACCACGTCTAAACTTAGCCTACCAATCCTTGATGGTTGATTTTCCTGGGGCAGTGTCCGGAAACTCGGCATCCAGCCAAGTTTTTGCTTCAACTGTATTTTTTCCCTTCAAAAAGCAATATTTTATCAACACGCGAAATTCCTTTTTATCCATTTTTTTCACAATAACAAAAGTTGCTTCACTCAAAATGCTATAATTCACAAACTAATGATCCGACAGCTGTCAAATTTATACACGCATCTTTTGAGGGTTAGGGCTAACTAAAAAACATATGGTTTGAATTCTAGTAGCGCCACCTATGTGTCAGGCCGGGGACTTTTCAATTGATCTGTTACACTAAAATCAGAGAAAGTATTCTAAATAACATTTTACATTTGTAACAACGAGTTTCATTAGTTTACTTTCATAAGCATTAAAAATATTAAATAATCAAAAATGAAATTTATTTTCTAAAACTGAGTAAATTCTCAACAAAAGAAAAGTTTAAAATTCTTTAGTATTTATAATCGTCTTGTTAAAAGATGCAACTTTTTTAACCAACTATATATCTATTTTAACCAATTATATACATTTTAGAATGTATTCATTCTCAATTATTCAAACTATTGCAATTTGATTATTAGATTATTTTTAAAATCATTCTGAAACAAATGGTTAAGTAATGCTTCATACAGGAGTAAAATTACAGCAGTGTTTTACTTATCACACTAGCTATTCTTTTCAGAATACTTAATAAAACATAATTTTATGTATTAGATATATAACTTACTAAACTGAAATGAATGACACAAATATCTTAAATATTTAAAGGAGAGCAAATTCTTAACATTCTCCAAGTGAAAAAAATCAGTTCTCTGAAAAAAGTATGGACTCAACTAAACTGCTCATACAATGAAAATGAAAACAATTTAGTTATATAAATCTAAAGTCAATAAAATAATAAATATAGTTAACATGCAATTTATATTTTAAAAGACGAACTTTACAAAAAATAATTCAAGATAAAAAAAAAAAAAATTTATATGGTGGCAAAGTTTACTAAAAAAAAATTGAAATCTTGTTTAAAACTGGTCGCAAATATCTAAACATTGCATTGTTAAGTAAGTAAGAATGGTTCCCGAAATTTCAGAGCTCTAGCTTGATGGGAAGTTAGTCAAATTAATTATCGAAAATTTGATGACATTCTGATACACACACACCAAATGAAATACATAAAAACGTCAAAACTAACTAAAATTAATTCATCCAGTAAATTAAATGGTTGGAATGCAGTTTAACCCAACCAGCCTTGGCGACAAGAATTATTTGGCGGTATTTTGCCAAATGTGGCTACCCTGCTTCGTTTCACGGACTTAAAATTTGGTGTCAATTTTTGAAATCGTGCCAAGTAATTGGGTTAAATTGCATTATTAAAGAAAACATTAGCTAAAACTTGTCGCAAATGTCTAAATATTGCATTTTTAGGCGAGTAAAAACGATTTCCAAAATTTCAGAGCTGTAGCTTGATGTAAAGTTGGTTAAATTAACTATCGAAAATTTGATGACACTCTGATACACTCACACCAAGTGAAATACATAAAAACTAACTAAAATTAATTAATTCATTCGGTAAATTAAATGGTTGGAATGCAGTTCAGTCAAACCACTCTTGGAGACAGGAATTTATTTGGCGGTATTTTGCCAAATGTGGCTACCCTGGTATGCTTTGCAGACTTTTCAGCAAAAAAAAAAAAAAAAAAGCTAAGTTTGGCAGTTTTTTAAACCGCGCCAAGTAGTTGGGCTAAACTGCATTATTTAAAAAAATATATTAGTTAAAACTTGTCTCAAATGTCTAAATATTGCATTGTTAGGCAAGTAAGAACGATTCTCAAAGTTTCAGAGCTCTAGCTTAATGGGAAGTTGGTTAAATTAACGATCGAAAATTTGATGACACACACACCAAGTAAAAATACATAAAAACGTTTTAAAAAAAGTTTAGTAAAAAAAGTCAAATTTATAGAATGTTGTCATTTTTCTATCATTATTGATCCAAGCAATTATATATTTATCAAATCATTAGTTTATAACAATTTTAAAATTGCTTAACAACTATAAGTAAATAAAAAAATCTCCTCGGAGGATTACTGGTTACACATTAATTAAAGTATTTGATACTTTGCTAAAGATACCGTTGTTGCGTCTCGCGCTCCTCTCCCTACATCCGAATGGAGACTCATTTCCCGCATGCATGTGGAGGGCATGAATTTTGTTTTTCTTTTCAGATTCTATTTGCGATTGAACGATTTCAAACTTGTAAATAATTTCTTTCTAATGTTATGTGCAGTATTCCGTGTTATTTTAAAATGAAAATAAATAGAAAAAACTAATCCAAGTGGAATAATACGTTTTCTGGAATGCTCCGACAACGATTATTTCACCCCGTCAGCTTTCCCGTAATGCTACTCTGCAAATCAGATAAGTAACCTTTTGATTATCCATGTATACGAATTTATAGAGTTGTTAATTTGAATTGATATGCAGGAAAGTTTAGTATAAGTTAAATTTATTTCCGAGACAGTTATAAACACTGAACACGATAAAATTAAAGACTGGTTTGATAAAGAATGTGCCGAATTTACAAACAAGAAGTTGTTTTTTATTAACGTCGTACTAGAAACAACACGAGGGCTGTTGGCGACGGACCTCGTAATTTTGAACCTCAGTCAAGTGACGAGGACGACACCTGAGCTGGTAACCCCCTCTCCTAACTTCCAGGTCAACGGGGGGACTTTGGGCCCCGACAGACTTAACGTGCTTCGGTCCCGACTACACGATGGGTCTTTAGCTTACTAACAAGAATCATGCAAATAAGATGCTGCTGCAAGTAAATACTAGACATAAATCTTAAGAATATAAAAGAGCCAGGAAAGAGAAAATAAAAGAACTTTTGAGGAAAGGAATAGTTTTGAAGACACTGAACATCTTAAAACTATAAATGAATACAGAGCATTCTATCATAGTCACTCAAACTTTAAAACCAAGTTCTAATCTTTATGAAAACAAAATGGGTGAAATCCTAGCCAGTAAACAAGCAATTATTAATAGATGGGTAGAACATTGTGACAGCCCTTTGAATTCAGACAATAAACATGAAGACTATTACCATAACATACTGACCTTATTGGATAATGATGCGATTCCTCCGCCAGAAAGAGATAAGAATTCTGCAATCAATAAGCTCAAAAACAGTCTCTTGGGCATAATTCTGTCTATGCTGAGTTGCTTAAAAATGGAGGTCCCCAGTAGTATGAGCACTTGCATAACTCTACTGCAAATATTTGGAACTCTACAAAGCTACCACTGGATTGGAATATTGATAAAATATGCCCATCCATAAGAAGGGTGAGCCAATAGTTTGCTCTAATTATGAAGTCTCAGCCCTTTATGCACATGCTATATAATCCTCTCTAATATTGTGTTTCATAGATTAAGTTCATTTGTCAAATCTGAAATTGGAAGCTATCAATTAGAGTTTGGAAGGGAGAAATCCACAATTGACCAAATTTTTTGTTTGTGTCAGATTCTTGAAAAATCAATTGAATATGGTATTGAAATTCATCAGCTATTTATTGACTTTAGGTCCGCATTTGTTAGTGGAAGTTGGAAATATCTAACGGAAGCAATGTATGAATTTAAAATTTGAAGTAAACAGATTAGACTTATGTGTACATTGAGAGGCACCAGCTGTAAAACTAAATTCATGGGTGCCCTCTAAGAAGGCCCAAGTGTTAATGATGATGGTTAACTCTCTTTCACACCTTCTCTTCAATATTGCACTGGAAAAAGTTAATTGTGATTCAAATATCGGCATTCGTACAAACATCTACGAATCAGTTTAGATTTGGGCTCATTCTGACAATGTTGATATCATTACTAGGAGTGTCCCAGTCATGAGAAAAGCAATCTCTTCGTTACAGATTGCTGAAAATCGTATGGGATTGACAATAAATGAGCCTAAAACCAAGTATATGTCTGTAATGAAAACACCAACAAGCAATGTACTCAATCATTTAAAAATTGGCCCTAATGAATTTGAAACTGTTCCATGTTTTAATTACCTTGAATCTCTGGCTAACACAAGAAATGACATCATTTCTATGATCCAAAATCATATTTCACTAGTCAACAAAATGTTCTTTGGACATCATTCTTTAATGAAGCCCTGTTTACTCTTCAGAAAGACAAAGCTTCTTATTCATAAAATTCTCAATACACTGGTCCTAATGTATGGCTAGGAAACTTGGTCTCTAACTAAAAATGGAGAATACAAAATCACAATTTTTGATAGAAAGGTTCTCATAAGTATACTTGGTGGCATCAAAGAAAATGATCTTTGAAGAAGATATTTTGATTCTGAAATTTATTGAATTTTTAATGGCCCAACATTATTAAATGTATTAAAATGAAAATAATGAACTGGGCTTTTCATATTGTTAGAATGAATGAGAAAAATCCAGTAAAGAAGATTTTTGTTGTAACGCCCTTTACTAGTTGGAAAAGAGGAAGACACAAACTAAGGTGTCTTGATTCTGTTGAATCAGATTTTTAAGTGAAATTATGTAACTGGCAGGACCAAGGCTAAAGGCAGGTTACCTTGGAGGAATCTTCAAAAGAAGGCCTTGGCCCACCTTGGACAGTTGAGTTAAATAAGATGAATGAAAAATTGCAATCTATTTTCAATTCATTAGGCCCCTTTAAAGTATCTTATACATGAAATACCTAAAAAGACAACAAAATCAAGTGAAAAATCTTTGTAAAATTAATTCCTAAAATCACCTTTTAAATGATTTTAAATGTAAGTAATGATAATTCAATTAGTTATGCATTTACTGTTTTCAGAAATTTATTTCTTTGTTTGAAGTGTAAGCATGCTTTCTATGGGAAAAAGCGAAAAAAGAAATATAATAAAAAAAAATTGAAGATGCCTCACACAAAGTTAGTTTATATATAGTACAAAAAGAGAGCTGTTTGATCCATAACTTATCAATTATGTTTTGACTTTTTAAAAATTGCCCAAAGGCTAGAATAATGAGAAACGGAATTGTTTTTTTGGATAGCAAAATCAGATAAAAAAATTATTGAAAAGAGTATTATGCACTTTCATACAGCAGAAAGTAATAAAAAAATTATTTATGAAAATATTTGAAATGCTATCATTTATATTTTGACAAAAACTGAAATTATGAAATAGTATGCCTAAAATTAGAGAGGAATATTTTCATAGAAATATACAGATATGATGTGGGTGTAACTATCACTTCAAATGTGGTCAAAATTAAAATAATGTTGTAATTTGTGAAGCTAAAAATTATGATTAAGACTGATAAATGTGTTGTCTCTGTAACGAAAAGATTCACTTATTTATTCAGATTGCTTTAAACAGTAAGTACTTTCTACCTGTCCCCGAGAGGTAGGGTATTAAAATGCTTATTTTATTCCTTATATTAAAATCCCAAATACATCATATTGGAAACCCTGAAATTGAGTCTTGGCATTCTGTTGTCAACCAAAGTGAAATTATTATACAAAATAACAACAGTAAAAGGCAAAAGTGCATATAAGCTCAGTACTGAACTATACATTCTTAATGATTGTGCAACAACATTGTTTGTTTATATATATGCATAAATGAATTTTTAAGGACATTTTAAAATTATTTAGACATTTTTGATTCTTATTAAGTCTTAAAATTTGAATTTTAGTTACAATAATACATTTCATACTATTGTATGAAAAGAAGCCACCAATCATAAAGATTTGAGCTTTTCTTCATAACTTCATAATTACTAAAATTTCATATTAATTTAAATGATGGATATTTGATAAAAAGCAATTCAAATTAAACACATTAAGAAAAACAATAAAAACATTTCTTTTGAATTATATCACGGTAAAGATATGATACAATGGAAACAATGCCAGAAGTGAACTTGCGATCATGACCACTCAGCTGCTGCGGCTGTAACACAAAATTTTAAATCTAAAAAAGTTCATTTTATTTTTTCATGATTTTCTTCAGAGAAAATAAATTACAAAATATAGTCTGATAAACTACAAAATTTGAACTATCACAGTCTGTTTCATATTCAGCAATTATAAAATAAAAAAAAAATTTCATTTACTCAAATTCTTATTAAATTAAGTTATTTATGCTAGACAATGACAGAGAATCAGATAAGTTATTAAATTAGTGTCCAAAAATAAAGCTGTATAATGTACTTTTATTCTGCATCTATAAAAATAACATTCATAATATGACTGGTGCAGTACTGAAGAATAATGCCTTTCATTGTCCTCAGAACAATAATAATATACAAGGATGTACTGCCATCTCACACACAAAAAAAAAAGTTCTATTTGCTTGTTTTGTTCTTCAAAAGCTGATACAGCATACCTCTTTCAACTGCATCTAAAATTATAAAGAAGCAAATATTTTACTATAAAACAAAGTCAGAAAAATGTTAATAAAAATCATACACAGTAAAACCTTTAAATTACATGTAAATTTGGATCGAGAGCGTAATATGTTACAGAAAAATAAATTTGTTTTTTTACAGACTAAAAGGACTATGTGTAAATAATAACGTATTCCTATAAAATGATCTATAAAAGTATTTTATTTGGAGGCATTACTTTCCCGAACACTTTACAATTAATGCTAATTCATACATAAATAGAATTAATTTGAGCTTTCTTCACAAAGACATCAAAAAAAAAAAGGGGGGGAAAAAGGAAAAAAATCTGAAAGATTTACATATCAAAACAGAGTAATGAGTTATAACATTCCTATTTGATTATTGATGCATTGAAAAATATTTTTTGAAAAAATGAGACAAAAAACAAGAGAGGAGGAAGACAAGAGTTAAATACATTTAAATGATTGCAGTAGTTGGATATTGAAATGCCATCTGTATACAGATATGATAATAAAACATTTGCAACACTTCCAAATATACAAAAAATTTAATTCTGAAATTTTAAAAACGAAATAACTAATGTAGTATTAGAGACTAGCCTATAGAGGGGGCTAGATAAGAGCAGTAATGTGAAGAATATGTTTAGGTATTTATGACAACACACTGCAGAAGAGAATGGGTGAGCGAGTGGAGTGAGTGAATGTAAAGGTTGTTGGCACAAGAGCCAGATGTAACTATGCTGCGCCAAACAAGATTTAACTGTGGTCTAGATGGTGTGTGAGTGGAAGCAGAGATTTATGGTACAATATCCAAATATGGGTATGTTGTGTCAAACAACATGCACCTGTTATCTGAACATTAAAAAAGATTCAAGGGAGTGGGGGGAAGGGGTAAAAATTGGTTAACAAGAAGATGGGCCAAAAACAGAAAAGGATTACTAGGGTATCCTAGGGGTACATCACTTATGTTTACCAAAGACAGTAAAGATTACCAGAGTTCCTTAAGGTCATGATCCCTATACTTATCTAAAGAAGGTAGGCCCCTGACAGGTCTAAAGAGAAGACATGGCCTCATTTTGAATGAGAAGCATGACCCTGAGCATTTGAGTATTATGCTACTGCAATAGAGCTACATAAATTTCAGATCAATTTTAGAATGTTTATTGGGTGGAGTATCACTATTTAGGAACTGCCACAGTGAAGACTATCTATTTGTAAAAGACAGAAAAAAACAAATGATCTAATATTTCAGAAGTGGTGAATTAAGATCTAACAGGAAGAAAAAAAAAAAAAAAAAAAAAAACCATTAAGAACCATGATACTAGCAATATTTTTAAATTAATTAATAAAAAAAAAAAAAAAAAAACTGAATTATATTTTTGCATAAAATTAAATGAACTTTAATCAATAAAAACCTTTGGCAAATATTTAATTGGTTTCTTCCTCATTTGCTTATGCAACAGCAAATTGTACTTATTCACATTTTATTTACATAGAAATTTATTTATCAATGCATATTACAATTTTTAATGCCTAAAAAATAAAATCTATTCTACATTTTTCACAATAGTGAAATATACGTTTGACTATTTACCTGTGTCATCAGAGCCCACAACATTTACATTTTCTGATAAATTATCTGCATCAGAATTTTCCTTTATTTTTTCACTGCTAGATGATAAATCTAATGGCACTTCTAATAGGAAAGAGGGAAAACAATAGGAAGTACTTTAAAATAAATATACAAAAGTAACTAAATCTGAAACAAAAACAACTTTTTTTTTGTTTATGCTTAAGAGAAAGCATAAACCTTTTTGCACAGTTTAATATTTCCTACTCTTTGAAATTGAATGCACAGAAAAAATGTTATCAATTAAATAAATCAACTTCCTATAAACAGTCAAATATTTAATGTAAGAAAAATAGTTTTTGTAAAAGCAGGAAAAATTATTAAAACTGAATAATGATTTACAATAACAGGACTTCATGATTTTCATATAATGAAGATATCATGTTTTTCGAAAGATCACATTCTTGTTATTCTGAGAGTTAAAATGAATGAATATGCAACAGTCATTATAATTTTATAAGGCAGTCTTTGGTAGCTTCAGGAACAAAACTTGTAACCTTAAGACATTGCATCAGACATTCCCTCACCCCATTAAAAAAAATTGTTTATATAAATATCTATATTTTGCAATGAATAATTAAAAAAGGGAAAGTAAATAAAATTTAAATATTTTCAGTACCTTGAGGGGAAGGAAGACCACACATAGAATTAATGGATAGGAATATTTTTAAAAAGTAAATTAAAAATCTTTTCCTATTGTTTATTTCAATTCTTCCTTTTTACATGCTTAACAAGTTATATTATGAATAACTATAATACTATTTTTTAAATCTAAAATAAAGGACTTAAGATGACTTTGTGTGATACTTTATTTACTCCCATTCATTTGTGCAGATACATTCAGTATCCCCCCCCCCCCAATATTTGCTGTTTACCTAAAATATCTATCAAGACAAAACATAATCCTATGTAATTTGTAGAGCATTGAGATTTTGACAAAGCTATTCAAAGAAAAATAATTACACAAAAACTTTTTTTTTCCCATCACAAAAACTTTACAATAATGTCAGGGCAAAAAAAAAAAAAAAAAAAAAAACCAGACTTTTTACATAATTTTTTTTCAGCATATTCCCAATGTTATTCAACCAGAAAACATACTAAACTAATGATTTTAATGAACTCAAAGCCCAATTAATTACAAAGAATGGGTTAAATATAGAAATGTAAAATACAAGGGAAAAAAAGATAAGTAAGGAATAAAACAGACTCTTATACCACATGCACATATAATATTTCAGGGAGAGGGGGATGGACAAGATGCAAAAGTTACATAGAAACATTTTTTTTTTAAATCTGAAAAACAAACACGACTTGTTTTATCTTTAAATTTACAAAAAAAATTTTTTATAACACAATACATTTTTCCATATCTTTTAAAAATAATCAAATTTATAAGTAAAATTCAAATTGTTTTTCAAATATAGCATACAAGTAAATTTTTAAGTTGAAAAGAAGGAAGAGGAGGAGGGGGATCAGAAAAGAAAAACTGTTCTTCCAGAAGAAAACAGCACTGTTCGTGCAAATCGATTTCTCAAATCTTTTTAAAAAAAGCATACGCACCTGCAACAGTTGATTCAGACACATGAGACGGTGCCACACCATATGATAAATAATATGGATAACATTGTGAATAATATGGATAATAAGAGGCTCCAGATCTACTGCACCATGCAGGATTCTTTTTACAGATGTTTTCATCTACATCATTGATGATATAACCAGGACTTCCAGCCTGACTTTTTTCAGCATCACTCTTATTGCACAGATGCTCTGAGAATGAGGATAAATAGAATAACAGCATAAAGCTTAAATTTCTGTCCTACTTTTTGCATTAGATTTTAATTAGTTTTAAGGGGAGAAAGAACAATAAGAAATTAATATTTACTATTTAATAAGAATGATTAGTAATGGATTACAGAAATGCAACAGAAAAACAAATGAAACTGTGAAAATTATGTAGACCAATAACCCTTAGGATAATAGTAAGGATTTATAGAATTGATTAATAATAGAATAAAATTTAATTTGGGATCTGAAGATATGACACTAGCATTCTTAAATATCTCCCTTTTTTATTAACAAAATGTTATAAACCCAGCATTTTTTATTAGTCCCTGATATTAGTATGAAATAATTAGAATGATATTCCTGGTTTTTGTCAACTTCCTGAAACATCTAGACCAATATTTCCAATCACAATTATACACAAAGTGTATATTATAAAAAATGATTATCATCTCCTTCAGTTTTCTTTCTATAAAATCAATATTCCTTATTCTCAATTTTTACACACACAAATACTTCTGCATACTTAAAACTAAAAAATCCTACTAGTATTGAATCATAATTATAGAAAATACACCACATAAATACGATCACTTTTCAGTATATATATTTCAATTTAATACAATACTTTTTAAAGCAAGAAAAAGTATGCTTGAAATGCAACACAAATTTGTAAAATCTAAGTATTTATTTTCCTGAAGCATCTTTTGCACAGGATGTATAAAAAGTTTCAATTTATAACCAATAAAGGAATTAAAAAATAATGAAGTAATAATCCAGATTCTTTAAAACAAAATATGACTTTTAGACCTGAATAAAAGTATATATATTTTTCATACAAATACTCAAAATAAAAATACATTAACTAAAACTATGGGAACTATATTAAGTACACATGTATTAATATTACTTAGAAAATTTCAAGCTGAAATTCTGATTACTTGATTTCTGATATTTTGTTTTTTAAAATTTTAAATATTTCACAGGCTAAGATAGATATATAACTTAAAATAACAGATGCAGATAAAAAAAAATACTATGAATTCATTACTCTCCTATGAAAATTTTCAAAATGCAAAATCAGTAAAAGATAAAATTATGATCATACATTGTATTATGACTAATTTATTGCATACTGTTTATTTCTAGTAAGATATAAAAAGTATTTTTTCTGTTCTATGTGGTAACCTATTATCTATTGTAAAATATTAATTAAAAAATAACTAAAAAGTAATTTTTAAATTAAATTAATGAGTTGTTTTTTCAAGAGAAATAGCTGTGTTCGAATAACGGTTTCAGAAAATGTGTATAAAAAAACAATAAGCCCCTACAACAAATAAATTATTCAAAATCCTCAAAGACTTTAACGGTGTTGCTATCATATCTTTTTTTTTTTAATTTAGTAAATTTTCAAATATAATGGTTTTTGAAACACTAAATATATTTTCATTCTTTTACAGAAATTTTGAACAGAGCTAAAGATTTCTATAAGATGGATTTGAAACAGTTATTTATCTTTCCCTCCTTAGAGTTAATGAAATATGAGAAAGAGTCAAAAACACTTTAGAATTTAACTTAGCAGCATTTTCCTTATTCTTGAGATGATTAATCTTTCAAATTCCAATGATTACCATATATATATATAGAAGACACACAGATCTACTGTGTGATCCACCAAATCCGTCAACACAATTTTTGTTTTGAAATTTTTTTATTTTGTTGAAATAATCTAACAGCTATGAATATATGAGAGGAAAATAGAAGAGGGGTACTATACAAATATTCAGTGCAAAATCAATAAAACTTTCATTAGCCTGTTATTACCAGTGACAAATGACATATGGTGCAACATTGTCTAAATGACATGCTATACAAAAACTTAAAGGCACACTTCTACTGTTCATGAAGTAGAAGATGTTCATGATGTCAATACAAAGATGACTTTCTGTGAAAGTATGTTTTACTTTCCTTCATTTTTCTCCGCTTCTCTTGTTATATTGGATGTTTCGATAACCTGGACTGGATTTGGTTCTAATTAATAAGACTCAATGAGATTTTAATGTACATGGTAAATTATTTCAATCTTAATATATTTTTCATGAAAAGTATTTAGTGTGTATCAATATTATTTGAATATAATAAGTCATGTTTGTTTTTATAAATTTTTAAATTAGCTTTTCAAATGAACAATGATTAATTTGATATTATTACCAAAAGGATAATTACTTCAAAAACTTCTACAATTTTTTTAAAAGGATATCATAAAGCAATTGGAAACAAATAACAATGAGAACTTATTTACTTACCTTCTAACAAGCAATCTTTGGTGCATTTGGGTAAAGCACATTGGTATGGAAGATTACAATATGTATAAGGTAACTGACAGGAATTTTCAGAATCTTTACCAGATGAAAAATCACTATCTTCCTGCCTTAAGCATTTCTCACATTGCTGATGGTCACTGACAGTATCTTCAGAACACTTATGAGAGTTAATGGTATCTTTGTATGGTGAATCGATACTTTGGGCTAGTGATTCATGATTGGAAGACTGGGGTGAAAATTCACTGCTAGCAGGTCGTGATTCTGATTCAGAAGGCATGACTTTTTCAGCATTATCAACCTGCATTTTAGCTTTATGTGTATTTTGTGAATTATGATGATCAGTGTCATTGGGGACACCATCCAGTTTTGATGAAAGATCCAGTGGAGTTTCTACAATACAATAAAATATTTCATAAAAATATAAAAATAACATGCTATTCAACATTTAACATAAAGAACATTTGAAATTAAATAAGATATTAAAGTGTGTACAAACCTGCCAATGGTTTTTCTGATACCACGGAACTATGCGTGCAACTATATTTTTCTCTATACAAAAAAGTTAATTTTATTTTGGACCCATTTAAAGTATAAGAAAACTTTTTATCCAATTATATCAAGGTTCAATTAGAGGTTAATACCACCTATATTGAAAAACTGTTACTCAGTTATAGCCATCAAAATCATTATCACAATCACTTAGAAATTTCCCCTCCATTTCAATCAAAAATGTATCAGAAGTAGCCTGAACTCTTCAGCACACAAAATGCCAAGAGCCAGCAAAATAAATTTTATGTAGACAATCTGCTTAATTTCTGTTTGGAAAATAGTCAAGTAATGGAAAGTGAGTCTGCTTAAATTAACATATATTTATGAATTACAGTCTCATATTACAATCTCAAGTTTAAAAAAAAAATGAAAAATATGAATTATTTCAGAAGTGAAAATTTAGAATCATTACATTTGGCTGCTTCAAAAATCAATCCAAATATTGTTAGATCCATGTAATTTCACACATTAAATAAATTGAATATGTATATGTTAGGTTGGGAGAAAATAAATCCATTATTTTTTACATGAACTTTGAGATTTTATTTAACATGTTTCGGATTGCCCAATTTGCATAAAATATGCGTTGCTTTGTTCTATAATTTATTGCCATTTTAAAGGTAGCTTCATAATGCCTCTCTCATCTCGTTTCTGGTCAATTGCTAGCTTCAAACGGTCTAGTTGTTGACAGTAGAGATCCAAATGTAGTGTTTGGTCACATGGGAGCAACTCATAATAAATGATTCCTTTCCAGTCCCACCAAATGCAAAAGCAGAACCTTCCTGGATGTTAGTCCTTGTTTAACCTGCTTCACTATACTTTGATTACGATCCTTTTCACATAACGTTGTCATATGTGACCCATTTCTCTTCTCCAGTCAACATCTGTTCACAAAATAGGTCAATTTTATTCCATTTGGCCAAGGCTTCACAGATGGAAATTTGATAAATCATATTTTTTTGTTTGAATTGGTGTGGCACCCAGACATCAAGCTTCTTTTTGAACCCATCTTTGTGCAAATGGTTAAAACTGTTTTATGGTCAGTCTTTAGCTCCTGGGTGATGCTACGACTGCCAACATGCTGGTCAACATCGATTATTCCTGTGATGTTATTGACGACTGGCATAACTGAGCGAGGTGCACTTGTAATTTCAAAAATACCCGAATGGAATTGATGAAACTAAAAATGCATGTAATTGGCTGTTACAATATCAGGACCATAAATACCATTCACAATTTCAATCGTCTGGCTTGCATTTATTAAAGAAAAACTTTAAATGTAGCAAATTTCCTCTTGGTTGACTTCCATTTTTAACACCCTGCAACTTACAATTGGATGGACAAAACAAAAAACAGTAGGAGAAATTTTTTTAGTGAGAAATGTTATCTTTTCAATGAGCATCAATCTGAAATTGTTTGATCGATACTTTATGAGATATCAATCACTACAGCTATATACTGGAAAAATAATGGATTTCTTTTCCCAACCAACCTTATATATATATAAACAACACAAAAATATATTTAATATAAATATTACAGGCTAATTTCAATACATTTACAGACTCTTTCATATACAACAAAATATATAGTCATACCATAAATCAGATATTCTCTCAATTTAGCCCTAATTTTTTAAATGAAAGATCAGTTTTACATAAATGAACCAAGTTTTATTCATGGTTGAACAGTGTCATACTTTTTAACAAAACAAAATACTTTATTTTTCAATTTTTGTGCCTTCTTCAGAACTTAAATAAACTCTGGAGGGAATGACACTCAAAGCCATGATGAATACCAAACAGATAACAAAAACTAATACCACTGAGCATAGAGTAATTAGAAAAATTAATTGAATCTAATACGATTAAAATTAAGATAAACTATATTGTATCATCTACTATAAACCACACATAATTACCTCACAGCTAACATAAGAGTAAAAAAAAAAAAAAATTATTTAATGGCAGTTTTTTTTAAAAAAGTAAGATATATCTGAAATATAAAGTTTATCCAATTAATGTACCAAAAGGATCAAAACATTGGATTTCTAAAAATTTAATAAATACAGAGAAGAAAATACAGCATTAAAGAGTAATTCTTATCAAAAGAATATCAATAAAAATGTTTAAAATAAAGTTCTAATATAGCTTTTAGTTTTATAATTAAAGTAGATATATTTCTCTAACTCTTTGAAATATATTTAAAAAAAAAAATCCCTTTAATTTTAAATTTAATAACATTATAGTTTGTTTAACTGTTACTTATTGATTTCTCATTAAATTATGAAATAAGAACATTTGTTAGCTGAAGAAATTCAGGGAAAAATAGAAGAACATTTTATATTCACTTTTATAAAAACTAGTAAGGATATAAGTACTTCTACCAAAGAGTAAGACATGTATATATATTTTTTTAATCGAACATAAGCATTTAAATATATCTTTTAATTTTTTAGGAGAATAAAAACTGATAATATTTAAATTTAATTTTTTAATTCTGTCGAATTTAAAACTGATAATATTTAAATTTAATTTTTTAATTCTGTCGAAAAATTTTTAATGTCTTTTTAGTACAAGCTTTATTCTTCATATAAATTATGTTATCATCCCAATAGTAATTGAAGGAAACAAACCTTCATAATAATCATTTAGCATGTTTTATATAAAGACAATAAAAGTAATTTTTTTTTAAAATTAGTTAATTCTGCTGAACTTGATAGTAAAATATATCAATATAGCATTTTACTTTCTTCAACTAAAAACATTTTTGAAAATTACTTTCAGAAGGGTATATAAAAATTCTATTATTCAGCTGTGATATTATTTGCACCAATAAAAGCATTGAACAAGAACTTATCAATGTCATTGCAAGCAAAGTGCAATTCTTTCAAATAGAATATTTTGGTACCCTAATGTCTTACTAAATATTCAGTCCATAACAACAAGGAATGCTCCATTTAAAAACATTCCAGAAAAATCCTCATATGTAATATTAAAAAAAATTAATGAAACTAAATATTGTTTGCTTTGCATGCTGAGAAGTCAAGATATTTTTTTTGTCAAATTTTCTTCATAATGTAGACAAAGGAAAATTATAACTATCCAGATGGTTAATCCAAATCCAATCCCTTTTATTTGTAAACAGTTCGAGTATTTAAAAATGAATTCTTTAAAATAAGTGCAAAATTTAAATTTATAATTTTGTATCTATTAATATAACTCTAAACAAAGTTAAATGGTATTAAAAAGATATTAAAATCATAAAAACATTAATTATAATTATATAGCAAATTTACTATACTAATTGTTATCATTAAAATATTTTAACCATAACTAGTGGTTATAGTAAATTTACTAATTTTTACTGCCTTTTTGAGATGTTCAAATACAAAATTGAACATTAATTTTTTTTTTTTAAAAAAAAAAATCATTTCTTTGTTATTGGTATGCATATATAATTCAGATTTTGCCTCATATATACATTTTCATGCAAAATAAATTGCTTATAAAAAGGATTTTCTACAAAATATAAAAAGGTATTCATAGAGAAAAATAGCTGAAAACTACAGAGTTAAACTTTTAAAACCTATGTTATAAAAACAATTCAAGATCAATGATATGGGAAAAATATATCTTCATGCATGTGTTTTGCAACTAATCAACTAGGAGACAATTGCATCAATATTTTAATATAGTAGAATAAGATGCAATATTCAGCTTCAAGTTACTAATCATTAATTGAATTCGATTTTCATAAGGCTGCAATAATTTTGTATGAAAATATAAGGACTGCAAATAAATATGTAAATAGTAAAATTGCTCTCATTTGAATAGATTAGATAGCTTTAAAATTTATTTAGTCACTACAAATGTGAATAAAAATATCTTCATAAAATTCATTATAAAGTAGTATTAACTAATAAAAATAAAACTGAATAAATGAATAACATCAAAAAAAAAATAAATAACCTATCTTTTTATACCCAATTCTCATAATTTGTATATTTTGAAATGACGAAGACATTTGCACAATCTTTTTTAAAAAAAATTCTATTTTACTGAAACATAAATCTTAAAAGTATTGAAAGGTTGGTTTGGAATTTTATGGCACTGAATCCTTAAGGAACATATTATGCTGACATAAAGTAAAATATAATAAGACTTGATTTTTTTTTTTAAAAAAAAATTAATATCCATCAGAAAAAATTAATACAATAAATGAATAAAATATTAACAGATAACAGTAAAAAAAATGCTTTAAAATACAAAACTATTGTGCTTTGATAAATGAATCAAATAGTAATAGAAAACAATAAAACAAAAATTATTTTAAAATAAAATATTATTGAGCTTAATCAACTGAAACCTTTAGCAATGTCACTTGCATCGCTGACAAACCACAATTTTTTCAATAGCCTAATTTATTTTTTATCTGAATATCACTTCAGATTTTAATAATGTAATTTATTTTTTGTTGAATTTTTCAGGTTTTTCTTTATTTGAAAATTTATAATCTACATTGTTTTTTTTTTATATGAAATTCAAAATACACTCAAACCATCGCCATTGTTTGTTTGTAAATTGTAATGAATTAACAGAGAATATATATAGAAATCTTGAGTTTCTTGTTAATACCATACAAATATCTTGGTATTTGAATTGTGGCTATTCAATAAAATATTTGAAAGTTAAAACATAAATGTAACATAAACATAGCACATATGGAATAATTATTAAACTAAACATGGCATTCGCAATGGATAAAACATCTTTTCTTAGAAACAGTCTACTATTACATATGTTATGTTGTATTTCATGATGCATTCTTACACAAATATTTTCATTCAATTACATAACTCAGTCCTAATGCTTATTGCAGTAACATAGCAATCTACTTTATTTATTCATCAAAATATATCAAACTCTTATCAAATAAATCACAAGAAATTCAATGATGATTTAATAAAAAATTATATCCCATACCTGTTTAATCTCAATAATAATATAAAATAAATTTTACACACATTTTTAAATTCAGATTTCTTTTCTCACTGTTCTTTATTGCATTTACACACTCACTCATAATATACATAAGCTATTATGTTACCTACTTGCTAAAAGTGACATTGGAATGTATCTTAAATTCTGGAGGGGGGGATATTAACCCCATCATAACTAATGTCTAGTCTGCATGACGCAATGATTCCACTCTTACCAGCCTAGTGGCACAAATGTGTAATTGGGAAATGGAACATTTTATTTGAATATATAAATGTTACTAGATGGCACCAAATTGCAATGGTTTTCACAACATTCCAACTTTACATAATGGTATTAGTTTCTATTCTGCGCTTCTATATTTTTTTTTATATTTGATAGATGTATTGGTGGAAACAAACTGAGAATTAAGGCTCTTTAAAAGTGCACATGGTAGTTAAAGCGACACTACCGTTCTTATTTATTTCTTTGTCCTTTTTGTTAGGAGAATATAAGAAATGCATCAAGCTGACTATTTGCAGGGGTAAAGGAGAAATATTTATAAGTGTGTTTTGCAGAAGTTTCAAGATATGTGGTGGGGTTATATTCAGTTTCATTTCGTTAACCATGACTAAGGGGCAAATGATGAATTGATGATTCATTTGGCATTAGTAATTCTGATGAGTATAATTAGAAAACTGAATTTAAAAATGTATTTTTTCATAGGTGCCATGTTTACAATATTGTTTTTTGGAATGGCTGTGACAAGGAACAGATTTTTAAAAATTTTATCATTCCTGCATAATATACAATGTAGGACTGTATATAGATCCTTGTATTGAACTATATCACACGCAACAGAATTTTTAAATTGGAATTTTATTATATACCAATTATTATTACTTGATATCTTTTTTTAAATTTCATATGTGTAGTATTTGTAACTTGAGCCTCAAGTTGATCTAATATGGGTGGACGCTCTGGTGAGTTGTCTGATTTAAAGAAAAGACTAGTTCAGGCTTCTCCATGTTTTTAAGAAGAATTCCTGCAGATGATCTTTTTGATAGCATAAGTCCTGACAAGTGATATTGTGGATACATCTGCGCCTCTTCCACCAGTAAAGTTTCTGGTCCTCATGGGCATTCGGGGGGGGGGGGGGGGGAGGCCCTTTTTTTGTTTTTTGATTTTGAATTGCAATTCTGGAACAAAGTACCACTGGGGGGTATCCCTCCTTCACTCCTCTTAAGATAGGAATGAGGTCTGTGAGGCCATCCTCAGTAATAATTCATGAGCAGGATCCCGCACAGACGTTCAGAACCAATGCAATAAAGTTCCTGTCCACTCCAGAGCTTGAAAAATAATTTTGTGAGGGATTGTTCCAAAGGCATTGGAAATGTCAAGCCACACAAGAAAAGAAACAGTATGGTTCCATCTCACTCTTTCCACGAGTTGGGAAAGGAGGAAATTGTGCTCAATTACTCCAAAAAGTTGAACCAGACTCGCTCCCAAGGAAAAGCAAAAGATTGTGTTGGGCTCCATCAGGCAAGTTTCCATTTCTTTTCTAATGGTGCCAACACAAGGTTTGCCAATTGGAGGTTCATCCATAAGGTAAGGTTGAACCTTGTGCCGTTAAATGCAAATAAAAAATGGAAGGGAGCTGGCTTTGAAACCAGATGCGGTGATTTCGAGGAAACTCTCCCCTATGTTCTGAACAACTGCATGTCATATTCGGATGCATTACAGAGATACTACAGCATCATCCTAGACAAAGTTGAAAAGGCTGTTGCCTAGAGATGCTAAATCATCTCAAAGAGCCAAGCCACCAAAAGAACGGATTTGACTGCTTCGTTGGGAAATAAGTCATTCCTCATTGATGTTACTATCTCCTTCAAAAATCATAGGGAAAGAGTGTGAGGTAGCCAGACAGACAAAAGTTTTCACGGGACACAAGAAATGACTTGATCTTATATTGATTTTTCAATACTATTGTGTCTTATATTACCTATAGTTATACCATTCAAGCTTCCTCTGCAGCATCTACAGGAAGCTAAATTTTATAAGTATCTTGGGAAGCCAGAGGGGTTTAACATTGCTCCTCACTTTTCCACACTAACAAGACTGTCAAGCTTGCCCTGTGGAAAGATCTTGATGCATTAAAATCTTTTTTCTGTCTATCACTGTGTTTCACTATGCGGACCGCACAACTCCAGAAAAATGACTGGAGTGCGACTGACTCAGCGTTCATTAAGGAAGTTAAAGTTCTGCTATACCTTCCTACCAATGCCTCTTGCTCCTACCTACATGGAGAAGTATTTTCCTACCTATAGTATTTGTTTTTGTGTGCATAGTGGTGATTCTAGCATTTTGTAAATTTAATTAATTTCTATTAATGTTATTGTCTTTATATTAATTCATATTAAATAGTTGTATATTAATATATATATAACTTATAATATTTCAGTCTATATATTAAAAGCTATATTTATTTTTTAGTTTTTTTATAAAATTAGGTTTAACTGCTTTAAATGTGTGGGCAGGCGGTGACACTCCGTTTAGGAGTGTCCAGTCCGGGAACTACGCTTTATCCTCAGCATACTGGTCCTCAAGGGGTTAATGAAAAACATGGTAAACATAATGAAATATTTTATCTTCATTTAATCAATATTAACAATATCAAATTACATAATGAGCTCTATTTTCACAAACAGCTAGTTTTATAAAAAGCCACATTTTAATAAAAATTTCATTTCATTTCTGGACAAAATTATAATATTGAAAACAATTTAATACAATATTACATATCTCAATGAATAAAAAATTGTTTTAAACTAATGAATGAAAATACTTTAAAATATGAAAAGACACACAGTTTTATATTTACATACATATAAAAACCTTACAAGCATTCAAAAAACAGAAATCCAATATAATTCTTAAAATTTTTATCTATAAATAAATAGTTCATAAATGGAGATATTGATCTTTATTACATATTATATAATAAAAAATTACACTAACACATACCTTTTGAAGGACTTTTTAAATCGACAACAGAAACAGGTGATAATGAACAAGGGGATGTCCTCACTGGATATGTCACATTAGACCGTTTACTCCATTGTTTTGATAATGAACGATTGGAATGACTTGCATGAGGTTGATAACACAGGTTTTTTACACAAGCTTTATTGTGACTCAAGGCACTTTTATGATTAAGCACTTCCTGCTTATATGGAGAAACATCATTCACATGATTGGGAGAATTTTTTCCTCCAAGCATACATATGTTTTTTGAGGCACTATCGTTCACAGTACAATGTTCTGAAGAAATATTACACCCTTTCACCTCACTCTTCACCCAACAAATATCTGAATCACATTTTGGGTCACCAACAGAATTAAAATTACTAATAGAGTCTAATTTTGCATCTGCTTTCGAGAATCGAGAACTAGAAAGAACCGGGGATATGTAGCCTTCACTGGTTTTTGATGAAGCATCATCCACCTCTATAGACTCCTGCCCATCGGCAACAGGTGGTGTCCAGGATGAGCTACAGAGGGGAAAATCATATTCAGATTTCAACTTAGCTTTTTTAATAGCGGAAGGATCACAGTCTGATAGTTCACTTGGAGTAGAAGATGGGTCTTCCGTTTTCTTTTTCAGTTTATGGACATCAGGGTTGATCACAAAAGATTCATCCTGTATACACTTTTTCTTCTGTCGATCTTTTTTAATATTATTAGAATGTTTTGGTAAGTCATTCGACTGTACCCATTGGCACTTGGTTCCAGAGCCACTGTCTTGCTGGGCATTTAATTTAAGTACTAAACGTCCTCCTACAAAACAAAATAGTTTATATAAAAAATATTAATTCAGATAATTGCTATAAAATGCAAAAATGTATAACCATTTCTTTCAGTTTAATTTGCTTAGAGATTTCTAATATCGTAAGAGGTTTCATTATATAGGTATATCATTTTACTTTTCATTAAGAGTTAATAAACAATTAAGGACAAGAATAATTAATGTGTTATTATAAACAGGAATTAAATCTGACTATAGTTCAAGAGACCAAGTTTTTACATCGACATAATATTGTAAATATAAAAGTTATAATTAAAATTATTGTAGATAAGGATGCAAGAAATAAAGAGCATAAAATACTTGATAACATCATTGAAGCTATTAAGAATTAGAAAATATATAGATTTTAATTTTTATGTATTTTCCCTATATATAGGGTTATTCAAAATGAATCACCTGCTTTCGAAATTCCCTATTTTCAAAAATAAATGACACACATGAGTCCCTCACCAATACAAAAGAAAAGAAATACAAAGTTTTTTTTATTGTGAACAACAGATGGCCTTCCTGCATTCTTTAGGAAGCTATTTCACAATAGCTATTTTAGAAATTTTTATGGAGCTACCTTGCAGTTGGACCAGATGACTTCGTATTATACAGCTGGCAACCTAAGTCATATGGCCCCCAGCGATTTCTTTCTTTAGAGGTTTGTAAAAGATAAAGTGAATGGGCCACCATCACCCACAAATTTGTATAAAACTAAATAATAGATTCTGCAGAAAAAAAAAAAAAAGTTTGGCAGGAATTTACATGCTATCTTGTTATGATACATGTAACTAAAGAACCCTTGTAAAAAAAGTCTATATATTTTGCCTTTGCATTTATGTATTACTTATCATTCTGTATAATTTATTTATGAAAATATAGCATTTTTTAACTAGGTGAATCATTTTGAATAACCCTGCAGAAATATATTTATAATACACAACTTAAAAAAAAAAACCAATCAATCTCACTAGAGAAACAAGATACAGCTAGATCAATTAAAGTATATGATGAATCAGTATCTAAAATTACTCAAAATGAATAAGGAATCTCATCAGTTATCTGAAACTAGAATTAATTCCAAATATAAATATATATATCAGTAGTATAAAAAATATTTTTGAGAAAAGGAAATATTGAGATTTTTATTCATTAAATTAAGAATGGAATGAAACAACATTTAAAAAAAACAATTTAATAAAGTTGACAAGGGTCCTGTCCCATGAAATCCACTACCACATACATAAAGTACTTACTGTATACATACGGGATTTTTAGCATTTCTGTGAAAGCAAAAAGTCTAATAAACATGTATCTTAATCATATCCTCTCTTATATCTATAATTTTAAGTATATATTACCTTTCCCAATTTTATTTTAAAAGGATTACCAAGGACATAAATAGAATTTTTAAAACAAAATTTTCAATAGGAATATATCTTAAAATTATTTTACCTAAAAAAAATTTCAAACTTGCTACAGTTGATGAAGCTGTAACTGAGTCATTTTCATTTACAGACATCTTCAACTCTGCAGATGTTGCTCTGCAAGGGTCAGTGACTCTGGTATTTTCTAAAAAATTAATTGCATCTTTTGGGGGATCTTCAGGAGCAGAACTGCTTTCAGGCACAGCAACTGGTAATACCTCTTCCTTTATATATGCCTATGATTTTAGAAAAACAAAAACAATTTTTAATCTTTTTAGTATTTTTTAATAAACAATGAAAACATTTATGTTTTAGTACTGCTGAAGAGAAAGTGTTTAGCACTGCTGTTTTATTAAAGGATTTAGAACTGCTGCAATACCTCCTCCTATATACAAGCCCCCAATTTTAAAAAAAAAAAAAAAAAAAACTATTTTTTAATACTTTTTAATGAACAATGAAAACATTTATGAATATTAATTCGATAAATTAATATTCATAAATGTTTGCAAAAATTTCTCCACTAAAATCAAACTTATTTTTCACTTTTTTTTGGGGGGGGGGGGGAAAGTAGGTATATAGAAATGTTAAAATTTTCAATTAATGTATACTAAAGACAGCAAAATAAGGTATAGCTTTTTAAAATTTCAATATAGCATTCTTTTCAATAATTGTAAACAATGTTAAATTATTCTTCTCCAAAGAGATACTTTTAATTACTTTCTCCATGCAATATCAAATAAAAATATTTACAGGAAATATTGAAAAATAATATAAAACTTGGATTAAGTTGAAATTCTAGTTATTCATACCTTTTCCTCTTTAGAACAAGTTGGACTATCCAATTCTTCTTTCTTAGGTGAAATTTTGCCTGACATTTCAGCTTCAGATGAACCTTCCTGTTTTTCATTTTTACCTTCATAATAGAATTCTATAATGCTTTTTATAGGTTTCCAAGGTAGCTAGTATAAAAACAAGATTACTATGTAATTAAGATTACTATGTATTAATGTAAGATAAATTAATTTTTTTAAAACACAAATATAATTTCTTAGTTATAAAAAGTAAAAGATTCTTTAAAATATTTTTTAAAAAAACTGCAATTGTCGAAAAAATACATTTAGAGATATTATATATCTATTCAAATAAATAAATTTGAGGGATTAATTTTGTCATACATGTCTTTTTGTATGACAGGTAATAAGATTAATCTGGAGTCAACAAATAAAAGATTAATCTGGAGTCGACAAATAAAAGATTAATCTGTTCTGGGACCACCATTTACAAAACATTTTCCTTGAGGACTTATTCCATTTTTTTACAAAAAGGTTAGAACGAAGAAAACAAAATAGCAGAAAGACTCATGACAGCAAAGAAAGCCATGTAAGGCAAGATTTTTTTTAAAAAAATTTCTTTAACACATCACAGCTGACCTATCTAGAACAATATAATCAATTAACTGATTACATATGGATTTGTATATTATTGAGGTTTGCATAAATTTACACCTTCATACAAAATGCTCTCATAAAAAAAAATTAAATGCATCTGTAATATACATAAATTACTTTTCTTCATATTGATTTAACAATTGTTTTAATCTTTGGTTTATAATATAGAAGCCAAGTATAATTCGATATTATATATTTTTTATTGGTTACATACAAGTCCTATTTATAATTTTTTTTCTCAGTACTCACGATTTTTAATGAGTTATTTTTATTAAATTTATTAGAATTCATTTAATTTTTAAAGATGCTACATTTTCTTATCAGTTTTCAGACGAATGTATCAAATTTACTGATTTAGTTTTATTTTCAGAAAAATTGTTATTAGGTAAATTGGGTAAGTTTGGTATTTTGAAAAATGAGGGGAAAAAAATTCTTCAAAGCTGATGTCAAATTATCAATCCCTTAAATATAAAACACATGATAGAGGGACATATGTAATTTGTACGTTGCTGCTATTGTATAGTAGAATTGATATACAAGAAATAAGTATCTTTAAAACATTTTTCTTCATTAAAAATTTCCCCTATTTAAAATAGAAGTAAATGAAACAGAAAAGAATCACAAATAATTCATATGAAATATTTCAAAATAATATTCTTACATATTCTTTTTTAATTGCACCAAAATTTTTCCCACATGTTTCTAGAGCTTGAGCAAAGAGTTGAGCTTCAGATGGAGACCAGTCACTTGTGGCTGTACTTTTTGAAGATGACTCACCAGATGAAGAGGGCTGAGCTACTTTGCAACCATCATCATGATGACAAGGGTGGTGGGAGGTAACAAATTCAGACTATTAAACAAGAAAAGTTATTCATACAGCAGAGACAAACATAATTTTTTATTAGAAAATTAGATGTTACATATACTTGCTGAAAAAATATCTTTCTTAAAATGATGGAATTAATACATAAAATTATTAAATACAAATATTTTTCAATAAGGTGAAATAAAAAATATCAAAAAACTGAATGAACATTCATTTATTACATTAAAGGGCAGAGAGAGAGAAAAATTGATATTCCTTTTAAAAAAACTAAAGCTTAGTTCTTAAATTCCCAATATAAATTTATCCTTGAAGCAGTTGGTTAACTGTAGTTGAATGCCTCTGAAAATAAAATTTTGCAATTTTTCCCTACTGATTGTTTACACGTCACACTTAAAAGCAACATGAGGACTACAACAAACTTGTAATTTTGAGTCTCAATCAAATGACAAAGATGACACCCGAGTTGGCAACTCTTCTTCAAACTTCATCATCACATCAATTGCAGAACTTGACTTCTCAACAGATTTAATCAACATCACATTCCCAACACAACAAGTTGAGAAGGGTGAGTGAGTGAAAATCGAGGCTTATGGCACAAGAATCTAACCTGAATACGCTGCGACAAAAAATGTACGAGGCAAGAAACTTGTGTTCATTTAGAAAAATGGAAACAAGTGAGTTTTGAGCAGTGATTAAACACTTGTATTTAAAAGGCTCTACAATGAAAGAGATCAAAGCTGAGTTGTATGAAGCTCATTGCACATCTGCTTCTGTGTTTGCAACTGTTTACAATTAAGTAAATGAGTTTAAATGTGGCTAAACATCTATAAACGATAAACATAGTTTGGACAATCAGTGGAAGTAACTACTTTAGGTATGATTGACAAAATCCACCATATGGTTTTGAGTGTTGACAAAATAATTGAGGCCACTGGCATATTGCAAGGTAGAGTGTTCTCAATTTTGCATGTAAAACTGAGAGTGAAAAAAATCTTGGCAAGATGGGAGCTGCATTTGCTCTCTGTGAAAAATAAACACAATTTTGCAATCAACTTTGAGGCCATTTTGGCACTTTTTCATCACAATCTTGATGAGTTTCTAAGTCAGTATGTAATTGCAGATGAAATGTGGATACACTACAGCAAGTGATTGATTGAATGAATGTGGTTTAATGGCACAAGAGCAAGATATGCTGTACCAAACAAGGTAAAGCTGTGATCTAGATGTTAGAAAAAATGGGAAAAAGATAAAAATTGGTTGTCAAGAAGGAGGGTCGAAAATAGAGAAAGATCACTAGGGTATCCCAGAGGTACATTACTCATGCTAACCAAAGACAGCAAACCCCATGGAAAAGAAAAACACCACTGGCTCCCTCGACTGGTGCAGACTGTATCTACCTAAAGAAGGAAAGCCCCCTGAGGGTGGGATACAACCCAAAGACAAAGGAATGATCAAAACAGTGTTTTTTTTTAAGACGAACAAGCTCCAAAAGAAAGTAAAGACAGCAAAATCTACTGGCCAGGTGATAGTCATGATATTTTTTTGGATGCATGCAGATTCATACACATCAATTACTTGGAAAAAGGAAAAACAATAATTGGAGAATATTATGCAACATTATTGCACTGGTTGAGCAAAGAAATCAAGAAAAACATCCTCATTTGAAAAAGATCATTTACCATCACCAAGAATGTGCAAGCGCACACCTATGTAGTTTCTATGGAGAAAATCATACTTGCCTAATGGTGGTAAGTCCCTGAGGGGATTGGGTTAAGAATCAAAATTCAAAACAGTGTTTGTAATAATCAATATTAAAGATAAGTTTACTCTTAAAAACATAATTAGGACATGTCAACAAAGGAATGAAATTTATAAATGAAAATGTTTATAATAAATCAAGAGACTAAATAAGAAATGAAATAAAAAATCATGAATGGAATGAATAAATAAAAATATGTAGGGGTTAATTAACATGAAGAAATTAAGTTCAAAAAAGGTAAGTTTATTTTCCAATACCTTAAGCATTTTTCTTTGAGTTTTTATTTGTTGATAAATAATATTTTGCAGTTGCAACATTTTAATTAGTACACATTTAATATTAATATTTTTTTCACTTTGTATTTAAGTGCATTAAACTGAAAATAAAAAAAAAAAAAAAAAGAGAGAGAGAGAGAGAGAATTAAATTTTATTCATAATATTTTAATTCAGGTCCAATCTCAGATTTGAAAAAGAGTACCAGATTACTAGCAGGAGCAGATGGCGAGAGCCAGATTATAGAAGAAGAGCTGTATTATAATTATATGAATTTTTTTCTGAATATGTAATGCCAATGACTTAAATAGCATGAACTTAAAATTTATCTGAAACATAAAAACGAATTAGCAATTTCGTATAACTTACCAGAGAGCATATTTTTGAAAATTCACTATGTGATCCTAATTGTAAGATTTGAATGCTGCAAAATTTTTATATTTATACTAATGTAATTTCTTTAAACTTATAAGTGCTCCAATGTTTAAATTATGCTACATGATTTTTCGAAATAAAAGCACATCAATGGTTAAGCAAGAATAAGTTATAATAACTTGTTATTTAACATATTTTCATGTTTTTGATGAATAACAATTCAATATCTCACAGCAGCTTTAAGCAAGAGAATGTAAAGGTTTTATTGGCGCAAGAGCCAGATGTGGTTATACAAAGCCAAACAAGATTTAACTGTGGTCCAGACCTGGAAAATTGAAAAAAAGGACACAAATTGGTTGACAAGGAGGGTCGAAAATAGAGAAGAATCACTAGGGTAACCCAGGGATGTGTCACCTGTGTTTCACAGCCGCTTCAAAAGGAACATATTTGAATAATAATAAATAAAAAAAATTCAGAAAAGTAATCTTTAGATAAGGAATGCTAATAGAAAGAAATTTCTGGACGGGAGAAAAAAAGGACACTGCCAATTTTCACATTCTTAAATAAGTGCATGTAACAAAAATGAGCAGCTTAAAAATGAAAGAGATATCAATAGTTTCAGTGAAAAAAATTAACTTTATTTTGTTGTGTATTTTAATTAAAATGTAACTAAAACAAAATTTCCCATTTACAAGACTTTTGATAATTTTTATTTATAGCTTTAAAAGCTATGGTATCTGGAATTCTTTAGTGAGAAAATAAAAATATATGTTAATCTTGAAAATTTTTTATAATTGTCAAATATGAACATTAAACAGAAAACAGAATATAAACAGATAAATTCACTAGTTTTCTTATAAAACTATAAATGAAAAACAGAGCAAAAAAAATCAATTTCATACCAGTCCTTTGATAGCTGACTGTAAAGAGTTGTCTGATTTTTCAGAAGGTTTCGGGCTATCTAAAGATTTAGAAAATAAGCTGATGCCCCTAAAGAAAGAAATGAATATGAACTCTTAATTTAACATACTATGTTATTCAGAATGGAGTAACATTAATATAAAATATTTCTTAAAATTTCAATACAAAATGCACACAAATATTATAAATAGTGATTATTTATAATATTATAACACTAACAATTATAAATAGAAATTTATAGGAATTCTAAAGTAATCCAAAAGGAGGAAATCTTAAAGACACACACACACACACATATATATATATATATATATATATATATATATATATACATACATGTCCAAAATGTTTGAAAATACTATTAAATACTAACTTGGCCATAGACAAGTACTCCTCTAGTGCTTGGTCACTTAATTGATCTGGTTTCCATTTTAAAGTTTCCAATTCCTCACTTTTTCTTCCATCTTTCTGACCTACATTTGCAATATATGAATATATATATATATAAAGGTTAAAATTACATGAAATTTTAAAACAGTAATTTTAAATGAATAAACAAAATATTTTTAATTAAGTTTTTTAAATAAAAGATATTTAAAACAAAAGAATACTACACAAATATTATTTTTCAATATACATAATTATATTTCAAAACATATTTTTATAAGAAAAAATTTATAACAAGTTCAATAACAGCTTTAAAAAATTTCTCATCAATTTTTAATCCTTGTTTTTGGAAGATTGATAAACAAGAGAAAAAAAGTCATTTAATGTCCAATTGTTACTAACGGTACATTTTCAGATATTAGAAGGTGGAAATGTTTGTATTATGTTCAAAATTATAAAAAAAAAAAAAAAATACATGAAAAGAAAATTACATTATAAAATGGAGGAAAAATAAAGAAGAAATAATAACTTCAAAAATTTTTATACTTAAATGACATATTTTAAACATACATAATCAAAGGTCAATTTTTACTTCAGCCAATAATTGTTAGTATATACTTGAATTCAAAATTTATTGAATTCGATTAAAAAAAATTTTAATTCTGAAAAAAAAAAATTATAAATTTAATTTAGGATAGACAACACATAAAGCACTTCAACAGAATTATGTAAAATTTAATTCTTTAAAACCCATTACTCTGAAGATGAAAGATTTGCATTCACGCACACACAAAGTGGAATATTCTCGTAAGTGTCCCTTTTCTCGTATAATTCTTCAAGAACAAATTATCTCCAACAAAAAGTAATGGGCATTACATTTTAGATGAGATTTAAAATATTAAAAGGAAGGGGAAAGTAAGACATTTGTATAAAAAATATTTTGTATGTTTATGAGTTTAAATTCCGGTTAGTAGAAAATATTAGATATTTTAATAATGAAAAATTTTAATTTTGCAAATATATATATACACACACTTGTCTAGCAACTCTACAGATATCAGAATGAGACAATTAAAAAATCAAACTAAATACAAGATTTATACAGAAAGTAGAAGAAAAAATGTACATTCAATCAATGCATATAAATTGTATAACAATTATGATTACCTGGCTTTAAAAGTGGTGGTATAGTAGCTTGATATTGTCTTCCAACTCTTATTCTATTTCTGTTTTTGTTCTTAGCTTCATAATCCCAATATGAATCAAACTCAGCATCTGTAGAACAATATTTCAATAAATTATTTTCTTGAATATAATAAAAATTTATTAATATAACAGACATTTAAGATAGTCTTTTTTAAACAAAGGTCATATTTGTGTCAAAATGCCCAAACACTCATTAATTTACAAAAAAAAAAAAAAAAAAAAAAAAAAATGCAATTTTTTTATCTTGACTTGTAAATGCAAGGGAAAAAAAAAGGGAGCATGGTCAAAAATAGAATGCTTGGACATTTTGAAGGCATGTCATTCTTTTTTATCAAAGATAGCAAACAGCATTATAGAGAGGGAAGGGACCTCCATGTAATTAAATCTCACACTTACATGAAAAAATATAGCCCTTCAAGGGTGAGAGATGTATTCCTAGAGACAAACATAGAGGTAGATGTGTATTTCTAGAGGTACACATGATAACAATTAACAGTACAGTAATAAAGTAAATTCATCTGTCTATTATTATCCCTTGTTTGTTGGAAAACAATTCTACTTTTATACATTCCAACATAAAAAGTCTGCTTCACTTAGATACTGTCCTTAACCCTTTGAAGGGTGGTATATAAAAAAAAAAAACATTCAATTTTTGCTAAAATTCATCTGATATGTATTCATAATGTTAAAAGGACACAATATCAAGTGATAAAATTAATACATATTTTTAAGGCCTGGTATATATTATATACCACTGCCCCTTTAAGACATCTAATTTATGCACTTGCAGTTTCTTTATCCTTCGAAGAAATGATAAAAACTTTCATAAAAAAATTATAGTTAAATTATTTTAGTTAAATTAGGAAATATTAGGATTATAAATCATTTTTGAAAAGATTAGAATTTTATGATGTTCTGTTTTCATTTCCAAGAGTGATAACTTGTGCGAAAAGATATCAATTAACTTAAGTATAACTTTTTTTTATACATATAATTTTCAAAATAATAAAATCATATTATAAACTTATTAAACTAATTTTAATTGAAATGTCTAAACAGTTTTATTTCAAATAAGGCATATTTTTTTATTGCATAAGCAGTAGTGATCTTTTTCACTTGTTCCTGAAGATAACTCTGATCCATCAAAAGGGAGATCTTCAAATAAAGCAAGTGCTTTCTCAATCGAAAGTTCCAATGTTGGCATTCTTTTAAATGTATAATTTAAAAATATATTTACAAAAAATTAATTAAAATCAGATTCTAAAACTACTTTACATAAAATCTGAATTTCTCAAAAAATTATGCACCCTATTGAATGAAATATGAAACAATCATGAGAAGAAATGAAAACAGGAATGCTAGATGAAATTAAAATGATGTTGGGTGTATGGTCTCTGTAAGAGCTCATAACACACCCTCCCATGCATATGAAGAAAAAAAAGCCACATAGAAAAAAAAGTCAACCCACCCTAATTTGAATTATTTTTAACAGGATGCATACTCAATTCGTTTTAATATCTAATAAAGTGAATTTCATAGTTCTTTAAAAGTTTAGAAGGAACCAACCCTTCTTTCAAGATTCACATCTGGTGCCCAAACTTTATTCTTCTAATAAAGCAGATATCTTTTTACTCAGTAGTATCTTTTGGTGAATTCTGCTGGCAATAGAGGGGAACTTACCTCTATTGCCAGCAGCCCTTTATCTAATTTTATCTCAGGCCTCAAATCCATAATTGCTAAATAGCCTTGAGTGCCGTCCCTTTATCAGATTTTCATTCCAATAGTTTTAGTTTTGAGAAAATTTTTCTTTACCCTGTGCTTTTGTTTGCAGTCTTTAGGTATTGAGTACCAGTGTATTGTGTTGATAAATTTCTACTCCTGTATTACATTTCTTTTCTTGGGAGAATAAGTCTGCTTTTGGCCACAATGGTACTCAAAAACATATTTAAGATATTTTTCTATCTTTCAATGTAACAAAGTGAACCATAACAAATCAGTCTGAAAAGCAAATTTTCGTGTCACTCACTGGACCACTATGTGGGCAGTAATATCAATTATAAACCAATTAACAGGTCAATTGAAAAGTCCCCGGCCTACCATAGTGAAAAACATTTTTTTGGCAAAATTATTATTTTTTTTATTCAACATAATTCCCTTCAAGGGTGATACACTGATTATAGCGACCCGCCAACTTTTCCATACCATTTTTGTAGTACAATTTGTCCTTTGCTTCAAAATAGGCCTCAGTTTCGGCGATCACCATTCGACGAAAATTTCTTCCCAGTGAGCATTCTTTTGAGATTTGAGAACAAGAAATAGTCGCTGGGGGCCAGATCTGGAGAATATGGTGGATGAGGAAGCAATTTGAAGCCCAATTCATGGATTTTTGCCATCATTTTCACTGACTTGTGACACGGCGCATTGTCTTGGTGAAGCAGCACTTTCTTTTTCTACCAATGCGGCCGTTTTTCGGCCATTTCGTCCATCAAATGGTCCAATAACGCTATGTAATAGTCGCTGTTCATGATCCTTCCTTTTTCAAGGTAGTCGATGAAAATTATTCCATGCGCATCCCAAAATACAGACGCCATAACCTTGCTAGCCCACTGTCGCGTTTTCCCACGCTTTGGAGCGGGTTCATTGTGTGCAGTCCACTCGGATGACTGTGGATTGGACTTCGGAGTGAAATGATGGAGCCATGTTTCATCCATTGTCACATATCGACGCAAAAACTCGGGTTTATTACGCTTGATCCTCTTCAAACACTGCTCCGAATCATCAACTTGTCGTTGTTTTTGATCAAAAGTGAGCTCGTGCGGCACCCACTTTGCACAGAGCTTTCTCATACCCAAATATTCATGAATGATATGATGTACACGTTCAGTTGATATCTTTAGAGTGTCTGCCATTTCATTCAATTTTAATTGACGGTCATTCAAAGTCATTTTGTGGATTTTTTTTAATGTTTTTGTCGGTAACAACCTCTTTTGGGCGTCCACCGTCTTCGGTGCTCATTTCACCACATCTAAACTTAGCCTACCAATCCTTGATGGTTGATTTTCCTGGGGCAGTGTCCGGAAACTCGGCATCCAGCCAAGTTTTTGCTTCAACTGTATTTTTTCCCTTCAAAAAGCAATATTTTATCAACATGCAAAATTCCTTTTTATCCATTTTTTTCACAATAACAAAAGTTGCTTCACTCAAAATGCTATAATTCACAAACTAATGATCCGACAGCTGTCAAATTTATACACGCATCTTTTGAGGGTTAGGGCTAACTAAAAAACATATGGATTTAATTCTAGTAGCGCCATCTATGTGTCAGACCGGGGACTTTTCAAATGACCTGTTAGTTTGAAGTATGAAACCAGTATTTTATATATTTTGTAGAGTAATTAGCAGTATTTACATAAAGTTTCAAACATGTAGTTTGGGTAGCTGAAGAATTTAAAATTTTCAATTCATCTCATAAAACAATACTTGTTATGAACTTTCATTAGAATCAAAGCAGTAATTTTTAGAATTATTCTGCATGGTTAATAATATATATATAATAATCCCAGCAATGCTTATTACAACACAATAAGAAATGTAAAATGAAATAAATATAAAATTCATACCTAAAAATAAAAACTTAAAATTATAAGGAATTTTATAATAAGAAAAATAATTGTCAAATTTCCATTCAAATATCCACAAGTAAATTTTTCAAGGTTTGATTTAACCCAAACCCTAGGAAGGGCACAATGTTAAAAATTAAAACTACCAATCAAATAGCATGAAATATATACTGTAAATTAATGCATAAATAAAATGAGCTAAAAACATTGGCATCCTCACCCTTCTGGAGAGATCTGGTTGCAAGGTGCAACTGGTGGGAACTTCGTTTATTTGTACTATCCATTAATGCTATAGAGATGTAAAAAATATTCTACAACCAGATTTTTGATAAAATTGCACAGAATTTTAAGTGTGAAAAATCACGAATTTGAGCCTGTCCTCAACTGGTAAACAACAAAAGATTACAGCATGCCATGCAGTATTAAGTGTTTCTCAAACCAGAAAACCTCAAAATCATACATTAATATTTCCCCTTTACTTATAATTACATCAATAGTATATCTTAAATTTTATTCAGATACTTCTTGTGACACCAGAACTAATAGTGAAATAAAAGGATGCAAAAAATTCTGAAACACCAGTTATGAGGGACAGTTTAATAAGAATTATCCTTTGCTCTGCATTTAAAATAGAAAATATTTAAAAGAAAAGCTAAGAACTCAAACTGATGAAATTTTTTAAATCTATAATAATGATAATTCTAATACATTCAGTATTTAGAATGCTCTAATTTGATAATTACTGTAAAAGATTTAAAACATTCCCTTTCAAATATTTAGAGTGGGAGTCAATATTTCACACTTTATTTGAAATTATCGAAAAATAATAAAGAACAACAATGTTAATGTGATTTTATTAATAAAAATATTGAAAAACACATATTTCATTTTCTCTATTTAAAAGGGCATTGTGCTTGAACACAAAGGAAGTCCAATTACAAATACAGTTATGAAGTAGTATGTATATAATATAAACATATACACACAGAGAGAGTGAAATAAAGTTCAACAAGAAAATAGGTTAGTAAAAAATAATACTGCTGTCCTGAGAAAATACTATAAAATAAAACATTTTTCAGTACTTGTCTATCATAGAGGCACCCAATGATTAATCACCAAGCAACTAAAAAATATCGCCAAGTAGGTTGTATCAAAAGATAGGTTTCACTAGTATGGCGAAATCATTATTTGACGGGCGCTGCTAAAACAGACAAGTACTCATTTTTCTTTTAGCACAAAATAAAAATTAATTAACAAAAAAAAAGATATAGCTTCTCAAACCCAGATTTTTTGGCTTATTCTTTTTCATTAGCTGAAACAAATAAATAATAGTTACCATTTATCTTTGGATAGGCAAGGAAACTAGCATTGTCAAAACATTTCAATCTACTGGTCAAATAGTTTTTGAATTTAGCAATTGTACATACATTTAGCATGTACATAATGGCAGAGAAATCAAAATGAAAACAAATTACCATGTTTAAAATGAATATGGGGCTGAAGGATATTATATCAAAAGCAAAAGCACTTCGAAAATATTTACTTGCAATTGATGCACAAGATTTCTTCATCAATTTATTAGATGTGCTACACATTTTACATTCTCTTTAGAATTTAGTGATTCCAAAAAAAAAAAAAAAAAAAAAAAAAAAAAACCCATGAAATATTGTTTTTATCATGTAAGATTCCTCAAAGTAGCAGATTTTTTGGTGTCTCAAATTCGGCAGATATTGAAATTGAGAACTGAATTGAAATGTTTAAGAATATTTATACTTTATTAGACCAACTTATAGCATCATTAGATTAATTTGTAACAGGTGCTGATGTGTACACAGCTCTGAATATAACAGACATTTTGGAAATCAATCAAAAGATCCCATCAGTGTTGATTATGTCTCCACACTACATCAGAAATGATGACCATAACAAGTATGTGCAGTTATTTAGGAGACCATTTGGATGGAGAAATGAATTAATAAAATGGATGACATTGAATAATATATCGATAATCTGAAACTTACCAACATAATAGATGTCATCAAATTTCAATAATTTTAGATCTCCTGCTAAAATTTACACTTGTAAGATATATGCATTGCAAGTGTATACATATATATGAATCAATATCCAGCTAAAATGTACACTTTAAGTAAAATGCATTTACAGTCTATACATATATATGTACAAATTTTAATGCAAATGTCTACAAGTGAAAACTTTTAAGCTAAATCAAATTAATAAAATTCTTTTCACACATAAAAATATTTTGATTTCGTATTAGACATTTTTTGCAGTATACATAAATACTCATTCACAACTTTTTTTTTAATATTCCCTTGTAGCCAAAATTACGGAAACATTTTAAAAATAGTGTTTCCTTCAGATCTGATGCTTCACAATTCCACATTTTCTCCCAAGTCACACCTTCAAATTATATATCAATGGAAAGATAACTTAATCAGAAATATAAAGTAATAAAGTTTATTTAGTTGTCTTTATTTTCCAATAAAAGTTTTCATCACATAAATAGAATCGAAAGTTTAAAGAGAGATAAAATCAATAGAACATTGAAAATATTAGTGAAATGTCATTTTCTTTTAGCACTGAGCCAAGCAAGTCCCAGTAGAATTCTGTCAGTGCACTAGTTGAATGCTATCAGGCCGGTCATTTTTTGGGTTCTTAAATTAAATGAACTTATAAAAAAAGGTTCTTTCATTTATAGAAATTATAAGCATAATAAAATTAAATAGATGGTACAGGATTGCCAAGAAAGTAAAGGAAAATAGCTCATGCATGCAGGCTATTGCAATGAAGGAATTAGAAGAATAACTAGTTAAAAAAAAATCACAGATTGCATTTCTAAATTTTTGAAGAGTTACATGGAGATTTAGATACAACAAAACAAGACTGGTACAGGAAGAATAAAATATACTACAGCAATTGATGACAGAAGAAATGAGAAACTGAGCTTGAATGACAGAAAAAATTATCTTTGAATATACAAAATGAAATAGATGTCTATACAACTTTCAGTAAAAAATAGGCTCCGCATATACTATAGGGAAATAGATCTTAATGCTAAAATTCCTTGAAGAATAATCATTTTTATCTCCCAAAAAAGGCTGAAAAAATTAAACAAGGCTTAAATACATGTTTATCGGACAACAGATTAATGGGACAATATTATTTGGAGCAATAAAATCAGAATAAGCTGACTTGAAAATAATGGTAGAATTTTATGATGGCAAACAAGGTTGGCAAAATTCACATGATTAATCAGAATTTAAATGTTTATAAGTAACAGAAATACTGGAAAATAAATCGAAGCCTTCCACACATGCTCTTTTTAAGGATGATAAATCATTCAGATTTTAACAGGATTCAGTTCCATGCCTTGTGCGAAAAGTTGCTTTAAGATAATCATATTCCAGTGTTGGATTGATATGAGTATAGCGCAGACATTAATCTGATTGAAAATTTATGAAGCCGTCTAAAGAAACTCAATATTCATACGCAATTTGGGAACAAAATTGAATTAACAGAAGCAAAAGTTCAATATTATTTCATATTATAAAAATCACAAGACGATAAAACACGGTTCACTCCATGAGAAGGCATGAATAGGCTGTAATTACAGCTTGTGGTTTCCTAAGAGATAAATATGATTAATTTTTGTAATTTTTTTTTAAAAATGTGTTTTGAGCATTGGTGTATGCTCATAATGCTTTAAATTTAAACTCAGTTACATTTAACTTAAAATTACAGGACTTCAATGGAAAAATATGATGTTGTACTATTTTTTTAAACTGCAACATGAGAATACTGACATAAAACCATGTTGCTATGAATAAAATTGATTTCTTGCATGAGTTTAATAAGAAATTCCTTTATTTTTAAACAATTTTCATAGATTAAGTTATATACATAAGCTAATTTTTATTATAAACATAGGAAATTAATATACAAGTAATCTAAAGTACAGTACTCCCTCTATAATACAACATTCTTACAATGGATGGCAGATAAGTCACAGAAAATTATTTTATACAATAAGACATAACATAATCATATTTAATTGCATTTATTACTGGCGATTTTCCAGAAATCCTGTAGTGCTCTGTTTCAGTATCTGCTGCATAACCATGAGCCTACTGTATACATTAATAATCATTAAATAGCTCTTTAAAACTATTTATAAATTATACTTCTTTTCTTATTTAAAGATTTTTTTCCAGTATAATTGATTAACTTTTTGTATTACAAAATATATAATTTTAACTTCTTAGAAATGAAAATAAATAAATAAATAATAAATAATTATTTTTGAAGACATTTAATTCCTTTAAGATTTTCTCCCATTAATAATATGATAACATTAAGATGTTCCATTTCATGATTAACATATAATAGTCAATTACAAACTAATATATTTCATCCATGTTATGCAACAAAAAGGTATGTTTAACGACTGAGGAATCTATACATGTAAGGTATTATGATTAAAAACCTTAAAAGTAATAAAAAAGATAATAGATGCTCTACAGAATACAACAAAAATTTACTTTTAAGTGCACACACATGTATACATATTAAATACTTCTGCTTAAAAATATTTCAATTTCAATAATCAAAATACCTTTATTGCTGTTTGCTTTTATAGAATCAAATATTTGAAAATAATAGTCATTTTTGCAATGACAATCCTTGTTTCTATATTCTTCTAAGTTTTATTCTTCAATAAAATATTTGCCTAACTTTCTGCATGATTACAAACTTTGAAAATTATTTAAATATATTTCAATCTGATACAGATAATTATAAAATTAATCACAAACACAAAATATACATTATGTTAATTATTAATGCACTTCCTGCAAGTGTAAGAACACAATTATGTGAAATTGATAACTAATAAATTAAAAAGTTCTTATGTAACATGCAAATACCTGAATTAAAAAAACAAAATTTATATAATAGGAAATTCTTAAAATATTTGATAAACATTTACATGCAATCAAATCGAAAGTGATTTTAAAATATTTCTTACTTTTCTCACAAAAGTGAAATATCGAGTTTTGAAATAAATTATCTTCGTGATATGGATACATAAACATAAAATTGAATTCAAGGAAAAAAATTTTATAAGGCATATCAGAGGTAATAAAGCTATTCAGATTTTAAAATCCGGCTTCAAGAATGGGGGGGGGGGAATAAAACCTCCTTCACGAAAAAGTCACAAAAATCAAAAGAATTTACAATTCCCTAACAAATTGTTCCGAAACCAAATTTAATAACATGCGATAAAAAAAAACAAATTTTCTGATTTCGAGGTTAAATGAGAAACAGCAGCGATTACAGCATCTTTCTTAAAATGAAACTTAAAAATTAATCCCATCACTTCTAATCCACTACAAGAACATAATCAGTGGGGGAAGAAAAAAATACGCCTTCTGTGATTACAGAAAGCAGTATAATATGCTGTCACAAACTTTATATAAAAATTACACTGTCATGATCAATAATGAATAAGGAATAAACCAAATAATGAATATGATTATGACAGTTAACACTATTTCCTTTCCTCAGATAAACATAAATATATGCACATTTATAAATAATCCAAACAACAAACAAGAGAAACATAAGAACGGTAGCCGAGTAAGTAAAATTATACCTGTGCTGCATTTATCCATCAAAACTGATATTCATTTGTTAAAAACAGTTCACACATTGTACTCATAATTCCAAAATAGTTTACTGTTTAGAGAAATAGTTCTAATCATAATTTTAGGATTGTTTTAACCTCTTCAATGTCAATGACTAGTCCACTACTTTACGCATCGGTTCAGACGGGCGAGGTTTTCGGCCAGTTTACGACTGCATAGTTCCGATACAATGCAATCGTTAGGGGAGGCGCTTTCGTCTGTAACTTCCACAATTTAACATTTTAGAATGACAGAAAAAAAAAAAAAAAAATTAAAATTTTTTTTTAAAAAAAAAAAAAAAACAGTTCAATAAAATTTTTGAAAGGAAATAATTTTCTTATCAAATGATCACTTCAGAAAATTATAGCAGTGGTCTTACGCTATGAACCACGTCAATGAAAAAAATGAATGTTTTAAATGGAAAATATTAATATATCATTTTTACATTTATAAAAAAAAATTGAAGATAAATATTCATACTTTCAATTCCCTAATGTATATTTTAAGGGGATTTTTTTTTTTTTGCAGATTTATTGCTCTTATCACATCATGTCAAAATATGAATTATATTTAAACAAAAGCAGCCAAGTTTATTCCTCAACTTTTTGGCAAAAATGCGATCATCGGTGTTAAACTTACCTTGCTTGTTTCATTTTGCGTATGCCACGTCTGTTTCACAAATATATGGTGAATTTTGCTCAACGTTACAATATCAATATTAAGAACTGTTATTTATTTTGTAGTTTTCATTCATGATGTCTTTATTTCACCAAATTTTCATCTTGATATGTACTATTGTTGCTGTAAATAGTTTGATGTTCCGATTACCCGCTAACAGCAGACGGTGTTTGAAAGAAGAAATCCATAAAGGTGTGCTGGTCAGCGGTGAATACGAATTAAGTGATGCCCCTGGTCAAAAGACAGATTTACTGGTCAGTTTTTCAATTGTTCTAATTAGTTCTTGATGAATTTTATTTGTGATGTTTTGAAAAGTTTATCAATGATATAAACATGATCGATCAATTCGGTAAACAATTTATCAGAATGAAATACTTAGCCTGCCTAAAGTATTTTTAAATTTGATCACTATGCCATTTATTATAATTCACATATGTATCATAAAGTAGAATACAATCTTTTCTTTTATTTGAATCTTAATTTACTCTTAATTATTAAAGGTATTTGTGATTAAATTTTAATATGCGATGGTTGGTACATTTTTTTGCATCTACTCAAAGAGGGCGAAATCAACTGCTTCTGCAGCATATTTCAACGAACACAAGTTGAATCTATTTTTGATATTTGCTTTTTTTTTACTGTGTTTTGTCAGTAATTGAAATTTTCAAAAATTCTACTGTTAAATATAAACATGAAATTATTTTTTAAAAACAATTTGCAATCAATTGCTTCATCAAAATTTCGTTGTTGGGGTTAACTGGTTTTATTCTAGGTTTGTAAAAGAGAAGTATGCGAAAATTGGAAAAGAGACAATTTGTTTCATAAAAAGGCCAATTTTGTTCACAGGTAAACAAATCTTAAAATCTGAGTGAATTTAATCTGTTCAGAAATCACTTACTTAAAACCGATATTTGTTTACAAAATTTGAAAATGAAACTTGTCTCTCTAATTAATAGATCATAAAATAACATATAAATTCTATGAAAGGAATGGAAAGCATTTGGGGTGCTAGATGTCAGTTGAAAGGAAGTTTAGGATGTGGGTTTGTGATTTCTTTGGCAACTCTTAATATTGACTGGCACTCTGTTTTCATTGTAAATAGCAAAAGAATCAATATTAAAAACCAAATCCTCGTAAGCAATATAAAGTATAAATCTTAAAAATTATTAAATAATTATATGATTCTAATAATTTATTGGACAGATTTTGATGATAAAACAATTATATCAAAAAATTAATTTTTTAACAATTATAATTGTCCAAAAAATGCCTAAACCTTTTTAGTATCATCAGCAAAATCAGCTAATTTGGATTACTGATAATGTACATTTTTTATGACACAAAATCTAGGTAAGGATCAAATTGATTATTACACCCAATTTTCCATGGAACAGTTTTTTTCAATTAATTCTCAGTGTATTAGGATTTTAAATGTCAGAATATTACATCCTCCAGACAATCATTCTTTTCAGGAATACAAAATAATGGATCCCAGAGTTGTATTATTTTTAATGGATTCAAGAAGTTTCTTTCTGTCATTGATAACATGTAAAAACTCCTCAACAACCAGGATCCCTGTAATTTTACTAAAACAGAAAGGTATTCAAAAGTGTCCATTTGTACTTATATACTCATCCATCAGGCCAACTTTGGTATATGCCCGACTGCCAACCTTTAGTTTTTTTTCACCAAATTTGGCATATGCACCTGATTCTTCACTCCGGCTGATGATATCCAAGAGGTAGACAGACTGTGTTATCTTGCAAACTTTTCTATAATGAGATAGTTTAAACTTGCCAACTATCTTGTGATAAAAGTGTAGTGATTAATAAGTTTAGAAAATGTATAATAAAGTTTTAAAATCATGTAATGAACTTAACTATATCTAGAGTGGAACTTTTTATATCTGAAATTCTATTCATAATTTTTCAAGCTTAGTAAACTTAAAATGTTTTAATTTTTTCACTCAAAAACTGTTTGAAAACTGTTTCATGATCGATTTTTAACTTAGTTATGAATTAATGAATTTGTTTTAATGTTGATTATCTTGCATTTAATTATTTCTTGTTAATTTTTATTGACAAATTTTATTAAATTTAATTATTTTTATTCTTAAACAATTGTAATTCTTTTGGAGGCATGAAATGGTTTTTTAAAGAGACTTTTAAAGTACAGAATTAGAAGGAAAAAATTTATTTTCTTACTAATGAAGATGACTGTTTCTAAAATAGGTAAATATAAAGCTTTTGAGGCAGACCAAGTTGTTTCCATACTGTGTTTAGTTTGAATTCAACTGCAATTTTTTCCTCCTTTCTCCCTTCGCTTTTTCTTGCAACATCTATAATCTTGACCACTACTGAGGTTCACTGCAGTGGTGTTTAGGAAATAGGTTTTTTTCCCTTTATCTCCTCTCCTCTCCTCTCCCTTTAGGAAAGGTGTTGTAAAATGTTTAATTTCTCTATTTTCACTTAATCATAAGACCATTTTTGGTCATTATTTTTCATAGTGTTAAATTTTAACTACCACCATTTTTTTTTTAATATCGATCTTGCATTGCTATATACATCTTTAAACAAAAACACATCCCAAAATGTATTTTATATGTCTCTTTCCTTTCTCTCATCTTTTTTTGCCTTCTGCTGTGTTCTGCTCCATGCTTCGGCACAATGTAATCTGTCTGATTTTCCTTCTTAATGTTTTAAAATAAAACAAGAGTAAAATGCCTGCCCAGGCTGGTACTTGAAGAATTATTTTGATTGTTGTCTTTCAGGAAAGGTGTAAAAGGCTTTAAATCTCATTTTTTCACTTAATTGTAAAACCTCCAATAGGTCATAGTTCATGATTTAATCTTTTGTAACTACCACCATTTTTCACTGTACTTTTGATTTACTATACAAACTCTCCACAAAATCTCCATATTCATATTTTGGGTAAAAAAAAACCATATAAATTCATGAATATACATATATTTCCATTCTGTCATCCTTTATGCTTTCTGTTCCTTGCTTCGGCAGAACTTAATCTGTTTGTTTCTCCTTCTTCCTATTTAAAAATGAAAGAGTAAAACACATGCCCAAGCTGGTATTTGAAGAATTATGTGATTGTTGTGTTGAATTCAATTGTTTTTACTGTTATTACTTGACCTATCATTCCTACTATCATTAGTGTTCTTTCTCAGCGAATGAAGCAGTATAGCATTCCTTTATATTCTAAAGCTAGTATTTCTTTAATTCATCTCTGTTTGATGTAGAACAGTGGTTCCCAACCTTTTCTTCTTGCGAACCCCATCTAAAATCTGAAAGAAACTAGTAAACCCCTTTTGTAGCTGTTAGTGACAGGTAAAGAAAACTATAAAATTAGGTAGGACATTTTTTCATGTTACTCAATAGTTCATAACAAGAAACAAAAACATAAAGCATCTGAATATAAAATTTAATAAAAATTAAAATGATAGCTACAAGAAAATGAATAAAATATTAATTCAACAAACCAACTAGTTCTCAGTTAAAATTAAATTTGAAAAAATCTGAATGATATATTTGTCGCTGTTTTAATGGGATGTTTGCTGGATATGTTGGATCCAACTAGAAAATAGTCATAGTAAATTAATCGAAGGACATTTCAGATTTATTCACAAGTATTCCTTTTAATTTTTCATCAAGTTTATTAGAATTTTCCTATAAAAAGCTTCTGAGAGAACCAAAACATTTGTACTCATTCATCAGTTGACCAAAAGTTGATTTTTAGCTTGATTTCAATTTTATCATGTGCACTGAAAATAGTAACATCCGCACTTAGTAATTACTGATTTAATTCATTTAATTTAAAAAAGATGTTTGATAAATAAGCAAGCTTTTTCAGCCAATGAATATCAATTATGATAGAGGACAAATGAAATAATTTATTATTTAAAAATGCTTGAAGTCCAGACTTCCATTCAAACAAGCCTGTCAAAACTTTGCTTCAGGGATGCCATTTAATTTCTGTGTGAAGTAGTAAAGATACATGAAGGTTCCAAAATCCTCACAAAGTGCGTAGAATAAATAGCAACTTGTAGCACACAATTTTGCTAAATTTATAATTTTTACAGTTTCATTTAAAGTAGTAGATAATTCTACTCTTCTGTGAATACAGCAATGTATCAATTCATTTTTCTTGTTGATATTTACCTATACCACAAAATTAGAATGTATTTCTTTCATTGATTTTGCATCATTTGAGCATACACCCACACAATAAGATCAGTTTATTCAATTTTTTTTCTAAATAATCATTGACTATATCAAATGTTTCTCCTATTGTTTTCAAAGTTTTTGCCTATGGTACAACTTCTTGAATGAAGTTCATAAAAATGTATCTGATATAGATAAGTAATCCTACAGCCTTTGCTACAACTTTTGACTTGTCAATCTAGATCACAAAATAATTCAATTTTACTCTCTTCAAAATTACTCTCCACGTCCTTTGTGAAACCATTAATTCTGTGTGACACTGTAGTGCTTGATAAAAGAACTAGATCAAATTACTCTGCTGCATTTCTTCAAACTTACACTTTGTCATATCTATCTTTTGTACATAGTTCAATTGAATTTCCTGCCATTGTATGTGCTTGTCCAGATCTTGTAATTCTATAACTTACTTGAAATGATGCCTCAAAGGCCATTTTACTATCTTTGTTTGAAGCTGACAGGAAACAAGATACACTATACTTTCTATTACTTGCTAATTTCCTTTAAATATACTTGATGTGTTTATCCTTGTTTGTTTCATGTTTTGTTTCCAAGATGTCTACGATGAAATGATGGTCTTAAGCTGCTGTTAGCATGAACCTCATTTCAGATTACACAAGGTAGTTTAGGTTCCGACTTTTACCAAGTAAAATAAAAGCACATTTGCTAATATTCACTGTCATATTTTTTCCTTCCTCTTTTTCTCATCATGTTCACTAATTTTTCTCTGTTTTTAGTCAGGTGGGATGGAGCTCGCCACTTCTTTCTGTATGATTACCCTGCATTGTTTTGAAATCAAAAGATTGTTGTCAAAGGTGTTGAAGCAAAAGAATAAATTGCTGCTTGCCCAACATTTTATCAGACTTGAATGAACTACCCATTTTTAACCATCAATCCATAATGAAATTACAGTATAAAAATTATTTCAAGTTATTTACATGAGAATTTCACTTCAAAAGTTACCATAGCATTCTACTAAGTGCAAATTAAATCACAAGGTTTGCAAGCTTTAGAAACATCTATTAACATGCATATCTAGTTGAGAAATTATCTTGCTTTTTGTGTTGCTATCCAATCATGAACAGGTGTCACTTGATGGACAGTATGTCAAGGCCATGAAAAATCATTTTAAAGACAGACAATTATTTAATTTCAGAAATGGGCCGCGGTAGCCTAGTGGTCAAGGTCGTGGACTAGCGGCCGGCAGGTTTTCGTTCAGTCGCGCATGGCCGCCAAAGACCCGCCTTGTAGCCAGGGCTGATGCTCGTTAAATTTATTCAGGGCCCAAAGTCCTCCCATTGGCGTGGTGTGGATGTTAGGAAAGGGGGGGTGCCAGTTCAGGTGTCGTCCTCGTCACTTGACTGTGGTTCAAAATTACGAGGTCCGTCGCCAATAGCCCTCGTGTTGCTTCTAGTGCGACGTTAATAAAAATTAAACTAAACTAAATTATTTTCGGAAGTAAACCTAGAAAATAAAGAAATAAATGGGAAACATAAAGTTGCTCATTTTGTTTCATAGTTAGTCATTCACTTTAAATACTTTTAAGAAATGCAGATCTGCTAATAGGGTTATTAGAAGTAGAGTTATACCTGGATTCTTTGGCTGTGGTAGCCGAGTGGTCATGGCTGCCAAGTTATGGGTTTGAATCCTGATAAGACTTGTCAATCCTCCATGCAAGACCTTTCGTGTAGTAGAACTGATACATTTTATATTTGTTAGGGATCAAAGTTCTCAAATTTGCTAGGTGAGGAAGTTGAAAAGGTGGGGCTAGCTTAGATATTGCCTTCGTCACTTTACCTTGGTTAAAAATTATAAGGTCGTAAATAGATCTTGTGTTGCTCATTAGTGTGATGTTATACCTACTATTATGTACATTAAAAGTATCTAAACTTCAAGATATGCGATATTCATTTTTCATGTTTATTTTAAAAATGAGTTTTGAGACTCCCTTTGAATGTGGCCGAGGTAGTGTAGTGTTTATGGCTGCAAACTCATGGCTGATGTTGTTTTCATCGAGCCATAGACTTGAACCCTGATGCTACTAAACCCCCTCTGTGTAATGGAACTGATGCAAGTTAAATGTCAAAGTTCCATTGACATGGTGGAAGTGTTTTTAGAGGCTGGTACCAGCTTAGGTGTCGTCCTCCTCACTTGGTTGAAGTTCAAAATTAAGAGGTCCATCGACAATAGCTTCCGTGTTGCTTCTCGGTATGGCATTAATAAACTATCACATTGATCGCAGTTTCCTTTGAATATCAATTTGCATTCTCTATGTCTTTTTATTTATTCATGTATTGCTCATTAAATATAGACTGATTTAAATATTCATCACTGAATTTCTATGCAGAAATTTATTTATTACCACCTAAGTGAAAAAGCTATGACATTAATATGTTATCGCCTGCCTTTGGAGGTCGCTTTGTGAGGGGTGAGTGTATAAAATGTTGCTTGCAAAACACCCCAGGGAGAGAAAAACGCTATAGAGAGAAAGAGATCTCTAAAATTCATTGTAAGTGACGCACATGCTTAAAATAAACTGCACTGCTCCTCAACTTAATGTAATAAAGATATGAATGAATAAAGTTTATTGTTATAGCTACGTTCCTTTAATTTGTCTGAAGTTAAAAGGGAAAAAAATAATAAAAGCCTAAACAAGGTTAAAAGTTGAATAATAAGTACAATCGAAGTTATTAAGTTTTTAGTTAAGAGAGTGAAAAGAAAGTTTGTAAATCAGAAGTGGAAGTGAGGTATAAGTAGTAAAAAAAGAGCGATTTCTTCCTGTGTAATCCATTCTCTTCCCATTTATGTTTATTCACTGAACATAATAATTATATTCATTTATAAAACTGATACCCAAAACAAATCTTTTAAAAACTTTTTGTTCTTAAATATTTATTTTGGGTATTTTATTTTATTTTATTTATTTATTTTTATAATTTTTTGGATTTTAGCTTTCAGAATTTTTATTCTCAATTTATATTTTTCCTTTTTATAACCAATTTTTAATATATTTTGTTGATGGGGATAGTCAGGCCTATCATTCTAAAATAATTTAACAGTATAAAGCCCGTTACAACATTAAATATATTGTTTTCGTTTTTCTGTCTTTTCAAAAAAAAAAAAAAAAAAAAAAAAAAATTGTTTTTATAAAAAATTTTCCAAATTGTGTACATTTTAATTTCTCTGTTTTTTGGTTTATTATTTTTATTTTAAATTATATATATACACTCACACACAGTATAATCTCGCTACAACGATATCATCTATAACGATAATTCTCTCTATAACGATGGTAATATTTTCTCTTCCATCTCAATAATTATTTCTATTACGATATATATATATATATATATATATATATATATATATATATATATATA
>BMAW01006734.1:1001037-1081922 GCA_019974015.1 Nephila pilipes
TATATATATATATATATATATATATATATATATATATATATATATATTTACAAAGTTCAACTGATGTCTACGAATTAAACGCTGTACAAATAATGTCTAGATAAAATGTGATTGGACCGTTGGTCGGGATTCTCAATTTACACTCTCTGTCGAAAAACTTCATAAAAGTTTGTTGCTGATGTAACTAAGATAACGAGTAAGTACATTTCTTCTAAAGGGTTAATAGATTTACTTGCAAACACCAAGTTGATTTTTTGGCTGGATGGTTTTAGTAACGTCACACTAGAAGCATCACGGGGGTGTTGACGATGGACGAACCTTGGTCAAGTGACGAGGACGACACCTGAGTAGGCATCTCCTCTCCCAACTTCCACACCTCGCCAATGGAAAGACTTTGGGCCTCGATAGATTTGACGTGCATCAGCCACAGCTACATGACGGGGTCTCTAGTGGCATCAAGTTCAAACAGCCGACTCGACGAAAACCGCCCGCTGCGAATCCGCGACCATGACCGCTAGGTTACCGCGGCCACAAAATACAACACTTTGAAACTTATTCTTATCCTCCCCCCCCCCTTTCGAAAAATGGCCAAGGATTATTTTCACCAGGAGTGATAGTTAAAACATCGAAGCGAGTGGGAGTAAACATTGTGATACGTTCTTTTTTTCTGCGCTTGCGTATCATAAAAATTTTAACCTCTGATAAATTAGGTCAATTACGGTAATACAAAACGGGAATAGTTCTTATACTATGCTAGAAGATTTTCATTAATTTATTCATGAGTTTTGTTTATTTTGAAGTTTGTTTAGTGAAAATTAATAAAAATGGCTCCAAGAAAACAAATATCCATCGAAATAAAATTTTACATTATAAAAGATATTGATAGAGGTATGAATCTGGCTGAGGTTTGCAATAATATATGGATTTTCACAATTGACTGTTGCAACATTTTTAAGGAAACTGAAAGAAAAAGAAAACAAATGATTTCGATCCACAAAAGACAGCTCTATATGACGAAATAGATGCTGCCACGTTGAAATGGTTTACAGAAAAACTGGGCCAATTATTTGATCTGCATGTATGATGGGGAACCCAAATTTTAAAGCTAGCAATGGATGGCTTACAAGGTTTCGAGACTGACATTGAATATCTATCCATGGGTTACATAGTGAAGAAAAATCAGTGCTGCTGGATGATGTATGCACGTGGCGTCAGAGAGAAATGCGTAAAATTTTTGAAAAATATTTCGTTGATAATGTAGATTAGACGAGGTTAATTTTCCAGATGTTACCTGAACGAACTTAAGCTTTCAAAGGAGAAACCTGTAAAGAGGGCGAGATATCCAAACAGATGCTAACAGTATTGCTGTGTACAAAAATGTCGGGAAAAGATGAATTAAAATCTCTTGTAAATGGAAGATCCATAAAGCAAAGATGTTTTAAAAACATTAAGAGCATGCCAGTAGACTACACTAGGAACAAGTGATCTTGGATGACTTCAAAAAGTATTTAGAGAATGGTTAGATCCGGAGAATAAGGTGGATGGTCAAACACTGGAATGCTGTACTTGGCTAGAAACTTCTTGACTGACAATCTGGATTGAACCGGCGCATTGCCTTGATGGAAAATTTTTCCTTTCGGATTCTTTGTTAATTTCTAGTCTCAGCAATCGTACGAATACTTAACCGACGGTTTGATCGAACTAGATCACCGATTTTTTCGATATTATCATCCATTTTTGACGTGGAAGGGCGACCGAGGAGTGAATCATCTTGAACGTCTCAGTTATCATGAAAATGCTTAAACCACTCAGAAACACGTGCATGCGATAAATATTCATTGCCATACACTTCTTTCAAAAAATTATAAGTTTCAGTAGCGGTTTTTCCAACTTTCATGTGAAACTTCTTAACAGTTCGTTGCTCAGTTGTTACACTTATCATTTTTCCGGGGGGGAAAAACACCTCTAATGCAAACGTAAGGCACTGCATTCGAAAGAGAAGGCTTCACGCTATACATATTACAAATAACCTTTTTATTATGCATTGGTATACATATGCCGCAATGCCGAGTGGTCATGAGTTTGTGGCCCTCCTTTCAGTCGATTCGTAATTTGGAGTCCCTATTCCGTTTTCAAGACCTTTCATGTCCTGATGCACGTTAAATTTACCGTCCTACGTTGGCGTGATGTGAAAATTTGGAGATGGAAAAGCTGGCGGAGATGTTATGCTCGTCGATCGCGCGCTTTTACCATCGAATCGTGGATTCGAGCCTTGATGCGACTAAACACCTGCCATATAGTGAGGTTGGTGCACGTTAAATCTATTGAGGTTCCAAGTCCTTGCGTTGGTGGGATGCAGAAATTCGGAGAAAGAGGTACCAGCTCATATATCGTAACTAGATCGCAGCTTAAAAGTGCGAGGTTCCATCGCCATTAGCCCTCTTTGCTGCTTTCAAGTGTTACGTTAATCTACCATCAATAAATCAATGCTATCGTCGTCACTTGACCATGGTTTGTAATTACGAGGACAGTCTCAAGAGCCATCATGATGCTTCTGCGTGCGAACGTTAAAAAAACAATCGGTCATCATCGTCATGGTTTTCTTGAAATAGAAACATTGATTTTTTTTGTCTAAAAAATTTTGATAATATTTGTGTTTGCATAATCGTTTTTTTGCATATTTTTAAACATCTGTTTTTAGAAATGCCTTTACAGAATTATTAGAAGTAAACCGTTAATCAATGTTCATATTTCTACTGTCTCTCCTTGTTTCGTACCTGTGTGGTGACCGGGTTTGAAAGAATAGTACTATTGTAGCATGTTATAAGAGGTGACTAAAATGTGTAACCGACATCGGGGAGTATAGCCGGGCTCCCAGCCCCTGGGGATTATATCATGGGCTTTCTTTCTTTTGGTAGGTACGGGCATTATGACTCCGAGACACCCTAGTGATCTTTTTCTTTCCCATGGGGTTTACTATCTTTGATAAACACGAGAACGCGCCCCCGGTATACTAGCTATCCTTCTCCATTTTCGACCCTCCTTGTCAATAAGTTTTCATCTTTCTACTACATTTTTCTGTATTTCACTTGGTGTGTGTGTGTCATCAAATTTTCGATCGTAATGTAACAGGTCAATTGAAAAGTCCCCGGTCTGACACATAGATGGCGATATTAGAATTAAATCCATATGTTTTTTTAGTTAGCCCAAACCCTTAAAAGATGTGTGTATAAATTTGACAGCTGTCGGATCATTAGTTTGTGAATTGTAGCATTTTGAGTGAAGCAACTTTTGTTATTGTGAAAAAAATGGATAAAAATTCGAAATAAAAACCAACGTTTTTAAAAACAACGTTTTATATGGTGGCAAAGTTTATTAAAAAAATATTAAAATATTAGTTAAAACTGGTCGCAAATATCTAAATATTGCATTGTTAGGCAAATAAGAACGGTTCCCAAAATTTCAGAGCTCTAGCTTGATGGGAAGTTGTTTAAATTAACAATAGACAATTTGATGACACACTGATACACATACATACAGACACACACCTAGTGAAATACATAACAACGTTAAAACTAACTAAAATTAATTAATCCGGTAAATTAAATGGTTGGAATACAGTTTAGTCAAACCACTCTTGGAGACAGGAATTATTTGGCGGTATTTCGCCAAATGTTGCTAAATTGGTCTGCGAAGCGGACTTAACATTCAGCCAAAAAAAAAAAAAATTTCGCCAAGTTTGGCAATTATTCAAATTGCGCCAAGTGATTGGCCTAAACTGCATTATTAAAAAAAATATGAGTTAAAACTTGTCGCAAACGTCTAAATATTGCATTGTTAGGCGAGTACGAACGATTCCCAAAATTTCAAAGCTCTAGCTTGATGGGAAGTTGGTTAAATTAACGATTCAAAATTTGATGATACACACACACCAAGTGAAATTCAGAAAAACGTAAAAAGGAATTTCGCGTGTTGATAAAATATTGCTTTTTGAAGGGAAAAAATACAGTTGAAGCAAAAACTTGGCTGGATGCCGAGCTTCCAGACACTGCCCCAGGAAAATCAACCATCAAGGATTGGTATGCTAAGTTTAGACGTGGTGAAATGAGCACCGAAGACGGTGGACGCCCAAAAGAATTTGTTACCGACGAAAATATTTAAAAAATCCACAAAATGATTTTGAATGACCGTCAATTAAAATTGAATGAAATAGCAGACACTCTAAAGATACCAACTGAATGTGTACATCATATCATTCACGAATATTTGGGTATGAGAAAGCTCTGTGCAAAGTGGTGTCGCGCGAGCTCACTTTTGACCAAAAACAACGACGAGTTGATGATTCGGAGCAGTGTTTGAAGATGATCAAGCGTAATAAACCCGAGTTTTTGCGTCAATATGTGACAATGGATGAAACATGGCTCCATCATTTCACTCCGAAGTCCAATCGACAGTCCTCCGAGTGGACTGCACACGATGAACCCGCTCCAAAGCGTGGGAAAACGCAACAGTGGGCTAGCAAGGTTATGGCGTCTGTATTTTGGGATGCGCATGGAATAATTTTCATTGACTATCTTGAAAAAGGAAGGACCATCAACAGCGACTATTAGATAGCGTTTGAAGGACGAAATGGCCGAAAAACGGCCGCATTGGAAGAAAAAGAAAGTGCTGCTTCACCAAGACAATGCGCCGTGTCACAAGTCAGTGAAAACGAAGGCAAAAATCCATGAATTGGGCTTCGAACTGCTTCCTCATCCACCGTATTCTCCAGATCTGGCCCCCAGCGACTATTTCCTGTTCTCAGATCTCAAAAGAATGCTCGCTGAGAAGAAATTTTCGTCGAATGAAGAGGTGATCGCCGAAACTGAGGCCTATTTTGAAGCAAAGGACAAATCGTACTACAAAAATGGTATCGAAAAGTTGGAGGGTCGCTATAATCAGTGTATCACCCTTGAAGGGAATTATGTTGAATAAAAAAAAAACTAATTTGGCCAAAAAAATGTTTTTCACTATGGTAGGCCGGTGACTTTTTAATTGACCTGTTATACAACTTCCCATGCAGCTAGAACTCTGAAACTTTGGGAATCGTTCTTACTCTCCTAACAATGGAATATTTAGACATTTGTGACAAGTTTTAAATAATATTTCAATAATTTTTTTTTATATATAAACTTTGCCACCATATAAAAACGTTGGTTTTTATCTCGAATTTTCTGTCTTTCACTTGGTGTGTGTCATCAAATTTTCGATCGTTAATTTAACCAACTTCCCATCAAGCTAGAGCTCTGAAACTTTGGGAATCGTTCTTACTCGCCTATCAATGCAATATTTCGACATTTACGACAAGTTTTAAATAATATTTCAATATTTTTTTTATAATGCAGTTTGTCGTAAGGTGGTGCCATCTATGGAAAATGTATTGAATTATGCAGAAAGAGTGATCTTAAAGACGAGAAAGAGATGAGGGTTTTTTAAAACGTTTTTATGATTTCACTTGGTGTGTGTCAATGTGTCATCAAATATTCCTTCGTTAATTTAACCAAATTCCCATCAACTTCTGAAACTTTGGGAATCGTTCTTACTCACCTAATAATGCAATATTCAGACATATAACAACAAGTTTTAACTAATAATTCAATATATATATATATATTTTAATAAACTTTGCTACCATATAAAAATGCTCGATTTATCTCGATTTATTTCAATTCCTTCACACATCTAGTCACAGCTTTTTGGTGCAGCATGGCCACATTCGGCTATGGCGCCATTTAAGTACCATCACTCGCTCGTTTGTCGTTACAATTTTTATCTTGTCTAGATCACAGCTTTACCTTGCTTTGCTCAGCATGGCTTTGTCTTGTTCTTGCGCTATTGCAATACTATCACTCATTCATCTTTTTTCAAACGTCGAGATCACAGCTTTGCCTTGTTTCGAGCAGCTTGGCCATATTTGGCTCTTGCGCCATTAAATTTGACCATCACTCTCCTTGTTTCGATTAATGCGTGTTTACGTGAACTGGCTTCTTGCTTATCCAAAAAGTTTATAAGTTGAGCTGTTGAGTAGATTTCAAGGATTTTAATGTTTATTGTAAATTTTTTGAAGAATATGATAAAATGACTTGAATTCCATATTTCAGCAGTTTTTTTTAATTATTTTTTTTTTATCTAGGTACGATCGTCAAAAAGTAAGTAAATAAACGGCATTATATAGCATTCGTAATTTTCATCTAATCTGGACAAAAATAAATTAAGTCATGATCTCAATGGGGTATTATATAAATTTAACGTAATTAACATTTTTTTTTTTTTTTTTTTAAAAAAGGTTCTCATTAAAAATGCATGGTTTTCCCCCCATCCGCCGAACTTAATCACAAAATAAGCCTTGTTATCAAATTTCGTAAAATTTTACTGAAACATTTTTGAGTTGTGGGAACTTCAGAAACAGCTCTCTAAAAGTAAAATATGTGTCTCAGACATTTGATAATGTAAAATTTTCTACTTGTCATTTTTCAGCATATTTGGTTGTGATGTTCAAAAATAAATGTTATGAACAATGTTATTTTTGAATAAACATTAAAAACATATTAAAAAGAAAATGAAGTATTAAAAAATAAAATAAACTGATAAGAATTTTAAAGTTTAAAAAATTAGATGAAATATCGTTAACATATTAAACTAAATTTTTTTTAAAAAAAAGTTACATGTTTTGCTGAATGTATTGTTAAAGAATTCTAGTACATGACCCCCAACTGGTTTTTATTGATTACTTATGTTAGGATGTGAATGAAATTTTGAATATATAGGCTCTTAAGATCATGTTATCTTTCATTTAGCGAAAACATCAAGATTCCATAATAATTGTTATCTTTATGCATTTATATAGTGATTAATTTATTAACACAATTCTAACAGAGAAATCGGTTTTGTTCAAGTAACTAAGTTGCTCAGACTGTCTCTACTTCTTAGACTGTACATTATGAGTATGCAACGGGCCTGAATTAGCATAAACATTTCTCCAGGTATTGCAAATTAAGATAGCAGTATTTGTAGCAATTTAACACCGGTAGAGCCCGAAGTTGTTTGCTGCAAAATTATCGTTGTTATGTATGATAACTAAATCTCCCACATTGACATTAGATGCATGTTAAATCCGTTAGGGCCCTAATGCTTCAAATTGGCATGATAAAGAAGTTTAAAGCATGAGATACCAGTTCAAGTGTTGTCCTCAATACTTGATCATGGTTCAAAATTATGCAATCTATTATTAATAGTCCTTGTGTTACTTCTATGTGTGGTGTTAAAAATCAATCAATGAACTCTTAAAGACATTTCAGTTTTGAAAATCGTATCATCTGTTCCATGAGAATCCTGAAACTTTGAAATTATTTCTTCTGTTCCCTTGTAAAATACTTTTTTTATTAGAAAGAATTAAGGAACTAAAATAGCCTTGCAGAAAGCTTTTTTTTCCCCTCTTTGTAGTAGTCAGTCTCTTTTTCTAAATTTAATTATCTAATACAAAACTTATTTAACATTAAATTATGACATGTATTTATTTTTACTCTACAATATAAATTATAAGAAATTAATGAACTGTAAAAACGAATTCCCCCTCCTAAATAAAATTTTAGTGTTATTTTAATTTAATGTTTTAAAATTGTTTTAACTATAATACATGATTAGAGATATATAAAATATGTAATTTAAATTTATTATAAAGCCTCTGAATAATCAAGTCTTGAATTCTGTCTGATTCAGTAAACTATATATATGTGTGTGTGTGTGTGTGTGTGTGTGTGGTGTGCATGCATACGAATTTGTGGTTTTTAAAATCAAATTATGACAGGAAGTAAACATATATATTAAAATATGCTGTATATATAACTTTTATTTAGTTTTAGACTGTAGTTTTAAATGGGGTTTATTTTAAGTAAACATCAGAATGAGAAAGTTAAAAAAGTTGGGGGACAAATTTTTGTTCAGTATGAAAGAATGTAATAAAATTATACATTTTTTATAGAATTTTTATGCTAAATAGTCATTGAAAATTTTCTTTAAAAAGTTCCAAATTAAATTTTCTCTTAAGGTGACAGACACTAAAGGTCATATCTTGGTATCCAGAGAAAATGTAGATAAAGGAAAATTTGCCTTTGTGACAGATGATTATGATGTTTTTGAAGCTTGCTTTGTTTCTAAATCTCCTGCTGGTATGTATTTTGTGATTTTTTTTTCAGCTGTTGTTCATAACATATATATCAGATTCTCAACATTTGTGTGTTTTGTTAAGTGTGTGATATTTATCAAAAATCACTGAATATTTTTGTAGGACAAAGAACTCAAGATCAAGAAGTCACTTTGTCTTTAAAACATGGTGTTGAAGCAAAGAGTTATGACAGTGTAAGAAATTTATTTGATTGTTTGTAATAGTTCAATATATTTCTCATAAAAGCTACATATCTAGTATATTTTATCAGAGTTAGATTTTTGTAAACTGATTTTATAAATGTTTAACTTAACTCATGGAAAATTAACATTTCTACAAAAAATTATTCCTCTTGTTTGAAAATGTAAGAAATGTATCTGAAGAACATTAGTATTCTTGAGTACTTGATTACAGAAAAGTGTTATTTATTCCAATCAGTGCTTATTTATAACTTAAAATCCCTCTATTGTTATCTGATAGCTTATATGGTCTATTAATTTAAATAAAAAAATTTTGTTGTGATCTCACCAAGGTAGCTCTCTTCAAAATTTTCTTTTACATGTTGGTGATTTTCTTTAGTTCATGTTCTTTATAAATTTACGTGATCTGTATATTATGAAGTTTATTTTGAGATTTTGATTTAGGGATATAAAAATAAGTCTAGAGATTTGAGAAGTTGAGACATATACTTCAATTGCTTAAATTTTAAATACTGTTTTAAACCACTGATTAATTGCTTTTTTAAATTTTAAAAATATTTTTTTTATTTATTACTGATGCTGTACAACTTTTTTTTTGACAAAAAATGTATATCATATTCAAAGAAAACTACTGAGCCTTAAAATATATGCATTATTAATCTTATAATGAATTTTCGTACTTTACCATAGTGAATTATTACTAATAATTTATAAACATGCTTTTGGAAAAAAAAATAGAATTCATGAATAATTAAATAGGACTGTTTAAATAACTTGAATTGTAGATATTAAATAACGAGACTGATGCTGCTACAGAATAAGCACATATGTGCCAAACACCAGCAACAGACAGCTGTTTAGCATGAAGTCTTCTCTTTCAAATGCAGTGCTTTTCCGTTATGGAAACAAACCCGTGTACCCATAACCTTTGTGTGCATTAAAGTTATTGTTTGTTTCGCTTTTATTAAAGTTATTTTTTGTTTTGTTTGTGCGTAATGAATTGTTGTAGATTTCACATGAAAATTGGAAAAATTGCTACTGAAACTTATAATTTATTGAAAGAAGTGCATGTGTTTTTGAGTAGTTTTAGCATTTTCAGATGGCCTAGAAGAAGTTGGAAGATTATTTATGCCTGGGTTGCCCTCCCACGTCAAAAACAGATGACAGTAACGAAAAAATTGATAATCTGGTTCGATCTGAATGTAAGTTAAGTATTCATGCAATTGCTGAGACTGTAAGAATTGACAAAGAACCTGTACAGAGAATTTTACATAACAATTTTAGCATGCAAAAAGTGTGTTCGAAAATGGTACCTAAAACTCTCACATTTGAACAACAAGAAGCTTACAAAAATGTTTGTTCTGACACTTCAAAGGCTATTGAAAATGATCTAAACTTGTTGAAAAGGTAATAACATGTGACAAATCAGGGTTTTTTACTTATGACTCTGAAACAAAGCACTAATCCATGTACTGGAAGAACCTATCTTTATCGAGATCATAAAAAGCTCGAATGAGCAAATCAAAATTCAAAGCAATGATGATTGTTTTTTCAATATTCATGGGATTGTGTACCTTCACTGAATTTCTGAAGGTCAAACTATTAATCAACATTACTACCTTGCTGAACTGTGAAAGAATAAGGGAAAACTACTTGAATTGTGGAAGGATAAGTCATTCTGCATTGTTATTCAAGAGGTTTCTAGCCAAGTACAATATCCTAGTGTTAGACCATTAACCTTATTTGCCAGATCTTTCACCATGCAACTTCCTAAGATGAATTGGCGCCGCATAGCCTACTTTAGCTCTAGTGCCATTAAGCCCTACAGTCACTCATTTGTTTCCTAAGATGAATTCGGTCACGGGTTCGATCCTTGGCTACCAAAGACCCGCCGTGTAGCCAGAGCTGATGCACGTTAAATCTGTAGGGCCCCAAAGTCTTCCTATTAGCATGGTGTGGAAATTAGGAGAGGGGGTGCCTGCTCAGGTGTCGTCCTCGTCACTTGACCGAGGCTCAAAATTACAAGATCAGTCGCTAATAGCCCTCGTGTTGATTCTAGTGCAACATTAATAAAAACTAAACTAAACTATTCCTAAGATGAAACCTGCATTAAAAGGAACAATATTTGAGTGTTAAAGCTGTGAAAGAGAAACGGTAAGTGTTCTAAGGGAGCTGACAGAAGACTTCTGGCATTATTTCAAACAATAAAAGATTCGCATGAAGTGCAGTGTGGATAGAGGATGTATAATAAATGTGATAATGAGTAAATATATATGAGATCAAATTAAAATGTTTTACAATGTTAGTCTTATTGTTTAATAGCCACACCTTGTATGTAAATTTTTTCCTGCAAATTATATTAATTGAATCCGTATCATTTTTAAACTACTGACTCAATAAGAATAAAAGCTGGAAGACATTGTAAAATTTCTGTCTGTAAACTATTTCCCCCCCCCCCATCTTTTAAGCTATTAATCCATCCCTAAAAACTTATTTTATATACACTTGAAATAGTTCTTATAAAATTTTAAGCATGGGGGAAAGTTATATTGATATAATTTTTTATTGTATTTTGAAACATACCCCCCTACCATTGGTTTCACTAATGAATATTTGAAAAGCTAATAAGATTTATTTGTAATATTTGTGTGCCTTTTTTTTTTTTTTTTAAAAAAAATTTTTATTTTGTATACAGTTTAAAAGTTCCAGGTGTTGTAAAGAAATTTTATGTTTGTTGTTAGTCTTATAAGTACATGCCATGGATATATATTTTAAATTTATAATGATTTTTTAAAAAAATATATTCTTGTACTTTGTTGAAATAAATTAGTTACATTAATGTATAGAATGGGAATGAAAATGTTGTTTTTATGAATAAAATTTGTTAATTTAATATTTCTGTTTAATTGTGAAATCTAAGACAGCTTGCTTAAACATACCAGCATCTAAAATTTATTGAATAATCTTGTTCATTTTTTGCAGTTAGTATTAATTTTAACTTCATGAAATATGTATTAGTAATTCTCCTTAGAATAAAAATAATTTCCCTTTCAGTGATTAAATTATTAATAGAATCTTGGATGACTTTTTATTTTTTTTTTATGAAAAATAGAAATAATAATCTCAGTTTGAGGAGCTAAATTCTTGTACAGATTCTTACATTGTGAAAGTATAAATTCTTAATTTTAAATATTATTACTTTTAAGTTAATTGTGTAAATTATGTATTGTAGATTGCTGAAGTTGGACGATTAAAGCCTTTAGAAGTTGAATTACAAAAATTGGAAGACTTATCTGAATCCATTGTTAAAGATTTTGCTTACATGCGCCAACGGGAAGCTGAAATGCGTGATACCAATGGTAAATTCTACTTTCCTCTCCTATTAATGCAATGGTTTAACATTAACAAGTTTTTTTTAAAAAAAAAAAAAATGAAAAATAAGCATTAATTTTTTTTATATTTATAGATATTCTCATAGTATCAGTACTTATTAAAAATTATGTTCTTATCTAGAATAGTTTTCTAAATTAGCTATTTTCTTTCAATTAATTCATGACAATTGTATAATATTTTTTAGCTTTATTCAAAAGTCTTCTATTTTATTCTTAAATTTGAAAGCTAGACAAATACAGTTACATGGAATTATGACAATGCTTATCCCAAAATGGTCTTAATTTTCATTTTATCATTACCATCAAGTTGCATGTTTAATAAATATTCTAGATTATAAGATATATTATGATATAAATGGCATTGTTTTTACCATACATACACACGCACACACATATATATATATATGTTCAAGTTCTAGGCTTTGAATCCAAATTCAATGTTTTGTGTTTTCTAATTTTTACTTGTAGTCTGTTGTTTTCTCTTTCTGTAGTTTGAAAAGTTTCCGATCTAACAAAAACACTCGATATTTTTTTTCTTTAAATTTGTTTTAATTTTTCTGCAAATTCTCCTTGTAAGTCTGCACACTTCTCTTTAACCTGTCTAAATAGTACTTGGCATCTTTTTCTGTAAAATAATTGCTTATGAAGGTGTCTCCTCATTTGATGAAAATCTCTGTCCTCTGGGCACAATTCTTAGGTATGGGAACAAAAGAAGTCGCTTGGGACAGATCTGGTGAGTAACAGAGTGTTGGAAAATATCATTTTAACTCTTTTTTGGTATAACGGGAGCAAATGTGGCATCCAACACACGGACAGCTTTCTCATGCTTAAATCTTGATTCAATTATGTGACAAACACATTCTTTGGACATATTCATAGCCTCTGCTATCTCTCTCACTTTAATTCAATGTTTGTCTAGCACCTTTTGGTGAACTTCAGCGCTGTTATTGTCAGTGGTTGCAGTTTTGGACGTTCCTAATGCTCACGTCTCCTAAGCTGGTATGGCCTTGTTTAAATTCAGCTGCCCAAAATTTCATGGTGGTAAATGATCATGCAGAGGAGTACACAGTGTCCAACTCATTTTTTATTTGTGTAGGTGTATTGCCTTTCAAAAACAAATATAATGACAGCTCGATGCTTGTTTGTTTTTTCTCCTTCCATATTCACAAAAACACTCACATTTATTCGCTCAAATGATTGTCAAACAACAACAGTGCATCTAAAATGGCTGAAATTTTGGTGAATACTAGTCAAAAGATGCGCAACCATATTACCTAGTTTTTATTGACGAGTGCTGCCATGTTCATGTTAAAGTCGGAAAATTTTCAGATCACCCTTGTATATTTAATTGCATAGAAAAAAGTTCTGAGGTTTGTGTTCTCTAATATTATATCTTTTATTTGTAGTTTCAATTTATGTTGTATTAATAGATGCTAACTAATATGTTTGAAAATCATATTTTTGATACATAAAACTTTTATTTTTTTTGCTTATTTTGAATTAATTCAACTGTATTAAAGGATATCATTCAGTTATTATAATAATATTTGTAAATCTTTTCCCAACAAAGGGAATATTTATTTTCAGAAAATGTTTTGAATCTGTTACACATATTTTAAACATTTTACTGTGGCAGATGTCTGTAATATTTTCATATGTGTTTTATTAGATACATACTAAAAAACTTTTTTTAAAAAAAAGGAAGGCATTTTTTAAAAAAAAATTATGATAAAATATAGTTTTTGTTATTTATTATACTGCTTTCTATTCCACTTTATTCATGTTTCTATTTCTTTATGTAAAATAAAGGCTACATATAAATTAATAATTTTTTTTTTTTTTTTTTTTTTTGGTTTGTGATGAATTATAAACATTTATTGATGTCATTTATATCTTAAGTTCTATTGGAAAATTTACCATCCATTTATAATTTCCCTTTCTTGCATAAAACTTTGGAATGATTATTTATTGCATAAGAATTGTTGGAATTGTTGTACATGAAATATGGCTTTTTTTGGACAATTTAATTATATTACTGCTATTAAAAATTTTAGATTTATTTATACTTTATATTGTAATTTAAATTATCTTTGATCTAAAATTAAAATATTATATTGCTTATTATTTATTATTAATGTAATTTCTTTTTCTATAGAATCTACAAATTCCAGAGTGCTTTACTTCAGTGTCTTTTCGATGGGTATTCTTCTTGCGCTAGCTACTTGGCAAGTTCTGTACTTGAGAAGATTTTTCAAAGCAAAAAAACTCATTGAATAAATTATTTCTTGTGTGAAAATTTGTAAAAAAATTATAATAAAATGCTTAAAAACGGTTTTTAAGTTATATTTCAAATTTAAAGTGCTACATTTTTAATACTTAATTAAGATTTATCCATTGACTTTATGGAGCAAGAATATATAATAAATTTTGCTTTCTTATTTCAGTTTGAGCATACATTATGAAATTTTTTATTGTCATCATATACTTCAATTAATTCATATGTAAAACGTTAATTTTTTAAAGCTATCAAATAAAAAATTCAATTTTGATGATTTCGTATTATCCAATATTAGTTTTCTAAAAAATGAATTGGAATATTTTTATTTAGATGTTTTAAGAGAAAAGTTTATTTCTAAATTTAAAACTAGTTGCCATATAAAGATAAAAACTTCTAAATATTTCACTAGTTGATGTATAAAAACTTTGTGTTACTTTTCATACTGTCTTTCAAAATTCACTTTTTCATTGTGCTGTGAGAACGATTGTGTTATATAAAATATTAGATAATGTTGTTCAGAAGTTCTTAAAAAATAAAAGGAATATTGCAAAGAGGAAATTTTGAATTATGTTTATTTAAAAATATTTACTTCAGGATATCGTTAAAAATATTAATTGAACTGATTTGTTCTTTTTCTTAAAAAGTGTGATGCGTTTTGTGTTGTCTTATTTTGAAATTGATATATATTTAATTAAACATCATATTTTGTTTCCTGTTTCAATGAATCTATGGATTATTTTTAAAATTTGAATAGTATAATAAAATGTGTTGTGCATTTGAAATTTTTAACTTCACAAATTTTAATAATATATTATTCACAAATATAAATTTTATTCTGGACTTAGTCTTTTTGGACAATTTTCTAGTGTAAAAGGTTGTTGCATTTGCTCATATAAATCTATTTCATGATATTGAACACTATGATGTATTATTCATTTGATAGATTGTAAAGCAATTTTGTGTATGAAGCAGTTACGCTTATATGTTCGTAATCATTGCTGTACACTTGAAAGAATTAAAAGAATTGTGAGTTTTATTTTGTTTTTGTTCCTCTACTTTAGAACTGTGATAAACTTTATTCTTAATTTTATGCTTTGTAATTTGGCCTTAAAATTTTAATGACAACCACAAATTCAAAGGAATACTTAAGTTTAGAAATACAAAGAAAATATGTTAGTAAAATCAAGCAAATAGTAAAATTTATGCATAAAATAAAAATTAACTCGCATATAAACATATTTTTATAAACATATTTTTACTTATTTACATTATTTTTGTAATCAATATTTAGTAGGAAAATAGCGATTTTTAGTTAAGCGTTTACTGTACTTATAAATTTTTAAACAACTTACTTCAAAGCTATTTTAAATCAGTTTTATTAGTAATTATTTGCAGTTTAATCAATTCTTATAGCTTGCTTTTTGTTTCAAGCGTAATTACAAGATACAATGAAATCTTAATGAATCAATTTTTGAGGAAGGACTGGTATTAATTATTTGTAATTTTTATCATTTATTTTTTATCAAGCAAGATGTTTTATGAAAGGTGTATCATTTTTATTAGTAACGAAGTTCATTCTAGAGGTTTTTTTTTTTTTTTTTTTTTTTTTGATAGTCAACTTCCAGAAACTCTGCAGTATTTGTTTTTCATGTTATGTGATGTTTAGGATGCCTTTGTATTCAATTTTAAGTTGTCAGTTTTGCTAGTGGTTTATCAGTAAGTATCATCTCTGACTCCTTTTATATTTTTATATGAAACATTTTCTCATTTTTTTTGTTGCATTTATATGAAACATATTTTAATACTGATATTTTGTATGTGTGTGTTTCTTTTTCTGGTTAGGGAACCAAAAAAAGAGTTCATAAAAATCATATGTACAGAATGATATATAATTTGAATTATGATGATATTTAATTTTTAACTGATATAATATTTCCATTTTTTTTTTTTTTTTTTTTTTTTTTTTAAATTTGAAATCTAGCAGTTATTTCCCAAATTTTGTTGAGGTAAAGATGTATTAACTCATAAAACTTTTTATAGATCAGATAGCTTTTAAATCATGAATGTTTTACATTATGCCTTATCACTGACTTATAGAAATGAAACAATAAAAATTATTTTATAATCATGAAAAGCTTACATTAAAAAAGTACTTTGTTGCATTTTTATATAAAAAAATAAGTGATTATTAAAATAATTTTAAAAAGCAAATGAAAAAGCATTGATTAATTATGACATTGAAAGATTTTAATTATGAAATTCAGTACCAACTCTAAAGGTTATAGAATTGTTTACAACAATAGAGTAAGGACATGTGGTAATTTTTAGATGAGCATGCAGATATTGACACATTTTTCATACTTAAAAATAACATTTTTTTTGTTCAATTACATTTGCATTTCTTGCAAAACTATTACAATATGTTTTATTGCATTTTTAAGTTTTATTGAGAAGTTTAAGTAATAGTTTCTGAAATAAATTTGGATGGCCTTAAGAGTTTCTTTGTAAAGAAATTGGTGAGATGCGAACTTCTTGATTGATCATGTTTGAGTAAAGCTGCCAGATGCTGTTCCGTCAATGACCCGCTGTGTAAAGTAATGGGGGAGTCTTTAATCTGTATTGTAGTATACATTTGAGGAGTAGGAAGTACCAACTCCAGATGCCGTGCTCATACCTAGTTCATGTTCCGTGATCACGGTATTCGTCGAATTTAACCTCCGTGTAACTTCTATTCGGCCGTGATTGCCGAATGGTAATAATCGCAAGCTGATTGCTTCCATTGTTTCAGTCAAGTCGTAGGTTCGAATCCTGATGCCACTTAAGACTCGTGTAGCAAAACTGATCACGCCAAACCTGTTCAGGTTCCAAGTCTTAGGGATAGCGTGATGTGAAAGTTTGGAGAGGGGGTTGCAGCTCTCGCTTGATCGAGGCTCCAAAACTATGAGATCCGTCGCCAATAGCCATTGTGATGTTTGTAAGTGCTACGTTAATAAACAATCAATTTAAATACTCATACTTATAAAGATGCTCCAAGGTTTCAAAAACGATATGAGAGCAGAAGTAGAATACACAGAGCAAAAACAACTTTTATTCCATAATCCCCCACCATAGATTTTCAGATGTACTCTAAACTAATCTTGTATGTAATGGATTCTATTTTAAAAACTGTTTCTTTTTGGAACTTGAATTGAAAAAATAACTTTCTATAGGCAGCAAGAAAGCTATCGCGATAACACAAGACTTATGACGAACACTAGTAAAGAAGCTTACATTTTGGCATTTGCTTAGATACAAGAAAATCAGTGAACAATGCAGCACACTTGGAAGAGTGAAATAGTTTAGTTATTTGATCTAAATGATAATTCTTTGTTTTAAAAAAATACTATGTGTGTTTAATTAACCTTTTTATTCTAGTTTTTAAATGATCAAAATACCTAGTTGTTTGTAAGAAATCCTATGTTTTGTACTCGTAAAATAAAATACCATTTCAATTATTTCGATATCTCGCTAGGTACTGCTATACATCTCAAAGCAATGTGCAGTCCACCTGCTTACCAACTTTTAATTCACATTCAATTTTTCTGGAAAGCTTTTTTGGTGTTTCTAAGTTGATGAGAAATGCTTTTTTCCCTTTGTTGGTAGGTATTAATAAGAAACTGATAATATATGAAGTTTATGATGAGTTCCCCCCCCCCTTTTTTAACACTGTTCTAGCTTTTCTTTATATAGTAATCGTGTTTCTCCTAAAAAATAGCACAGAAAGCAGATGGCAAATGTCATTTTGTATGTATTTTCAGTGAGTCATTCGACTAGGCTTAAGAAATCGACCTGGATATTAACATCTGCCATCTGACCGGAAATACTAACTGTTTGAGACGTTAGAAACATTTGTTAGTTTTACATTTTATTCATTTACTCAAAAAACTGCTTTTTCAATTACTGCTTTTGAATTCTTTGGGGCACTCTCATTTCTTCAAAGTATATGTGTATATTTCATGTCAACTAATGATTGAAAAACATTACAAATTTTAATTGTGAAATTAGGCCTTTTTTTTAAACGATGTGATCAGGATTTTCAAAATTGAATGAAATTTTTTAAAAAGTGATTATTTTTCTCAAAAAATATAAATTTCTTAGAAACTGTGTTTTTGGTTCTAATTTTACAAATGGTGTTTGGAAGAAAAATATGCAGTTTGTTATAACTTTATTCTTGTAACGAATTTACTCCTATTTTATTTCACATTACTGAACTGATAGGACGTAAGATATATTCTCCATGCTTATATTATAATAAGTTACATTTTATTTTCGTGAGTTTTAAAAATGTCTTCAGTGTTATTAAGTTTTCATAAATTTTATTTCCTTGTCTGCAATCTGCCTTGATTCAGAAATATAACCGCCATTCACTCTAATTGAAACATTTAAAAATTTACTTACTAAGGATCGCAGAACCTTAAGAGTTAAAATCTCAAATTTTGTTTCAGTGGAACCGTACAGCTATTATTTTTCACAGATGTACATGTAAAAACCTACTAAGATTGATATGTTATAAATTGAGTGAAGATGTAATGGACATCTGGAAGTGTATGAGAATATCCTGCTCTTGAATTGGGAAGCTGGGTCTTTTTTTTTTCCTACAAAAGTATAAATATATCGTCAGATTTTTATGATGATTCTTTGAGTGAAACGAATCAAACTCTTGGATTAAATAATGATGTTATAAGATTCAGTATTGGAATATCAAATTAATAGTAATTAGTAGTAATTCTAGAAGTACTATTTTCAACGAAATTATGAAGATATCATTTGTTCGACTGCTGACATGCTATGTAAATATTTTACACCGTCACCAAAAAGGTGCAATCAAAATTCTCAGAACTCGCCACGTAGGAATAAAATTGTCTTTACGGAAAAATCATTTGAATTCACTCAAGCATGTTATTCGTCATTGCATTCTTTTATCGCTGGATTATAATTTCACTATTCTGAAACATTGCTTTGATTTTTAAAAAGCATGCGTGTTACCACAATACTATTCATCGTGGTCAACTCGTGTGCAACATTCTGAAACAATTATGAGAAAGAAGAATTATAAAGAAACTAAACTTTTAAGCAAGCTCACTAATATATCTCGCCATTCGGAGATATAACAGCGGTTGACGTAAATCATTCACAAAAACGAAATTTTTTTTTTTTTTTTTTTTTTGCTTTTCTTCTCTTATTTATTTTTATTCTAGTTTTAAAGGTGACTCACTTGAGAACACCTGGCGTAACGCGCAAGACGGAGGGGGAGAAAGAGAAACGTCACAAACCGGTTGCGTAACTCTTCTTCAGTAACAGATTCACGTTCAAATGTGTTTCCGACTTTTCCTACCTGTGTGCGTTGGAGGTCTGTTTCCTCAGTTGTGAAAAAGAATGTTTAGCAACAAGCGAGAACATCGAAGTCGGTCACATTTTTGACACTTGCGTTCAAAACGTTGTCATCGGAATCTTTTTTTGATTAATAACCTTAAATGTCCCCTTCTGCGTTTGAGGTCGGAGTAGTAAGATGACATCCTGTACAGAAAAAGGAACTTCTAATGTAGCACCTGCCTCTGCAGATGAATGCTTACAAAGAGTGAAGTGTGTTTTAGTGGGAGATGGTGCTGTAGGTAAAACAAGTTTAGTTATTGGATACACAACAAATGAATATCCAAAGGAGTACATGCCCACAGCTTATGATAAATATTCAGGTAAGTCCGTGAGATTTACATTATTCAAATAATGAACTTTTTAGCTGATTTCAATCATTATTGCATTTGCGCAATTTTTCTAATTTAGTTGTAATATTTTTTTTATTATTGATATTTTAACTCTCAGAGGTATGATCGATAAAAATTAAACTCAACATTTATATTCCCTTTCTCGTATTTTCCGCTAAATTCAATCCTTTTTTTTGCACAGTTATCGTTTTTATTAACTAAAATTTAGTTAAGATAGTTTTTTAAAATATAATTATATGTTAACTTTTAAGGAATCATCCGCAAGCAAAATCAAGGTACGTAAAAATTATTTCACTAATTGAAATTTTCTTAATTTAAGTCCTATGAAATATTAATTATAATTACTATTGTCCTTTAGAAGTATTTTTTATTTGCTTTTTAAGGAAGCAACTTTAAAAGATTTGCTTCGTTGGAAAAATCAGAATAAACGGATTCTATGCATGTATTATCGTTAATTTATTCGATATTATTTATTTTAATCAGAATTCATTTTAAAAACTATCACACTATTATATATAGAAGCAACAATGTCCTGTTGTATTTTTTGTTTTTAATACATTCTTGTTTCAAGGTGAAAGAGAAATACTTGATCAAGTTCCAAAAATTTCGGAATTCATCTATTTATAAGATATGTATAGGAATGCTTTTTTCATTAAATAAATTTTGATTTAGATATGAAAAACTCAAAATCTCCATTTGTTTTACCTTTGCTATAAGACAAATGTCTTAATCGCTCCCTTGAATTATTACTTAATTATTATCTGATTGTTGCGTAGGGGTGTATCAAAATACTTTTGGCTGGAGGCGTATATGTTGGTATTCTTACTCTTAAATTTAGTCGTATAAAAGTGCTTTTGCTGTAAACTCCTTTTTTCGTAATAACATTCGTTGTTTCATATTAATTCCAAGTATAAGTATATCATTTTATAGAGTTTTGTAGAATGTATGGTATATTGTAAATCACATGAAGTTTTTAAGAAATTTTTAAATTAATTCGTTTTTAAATGAATTTTTTTGTTTTAAACTCAAATTCAATGACTTTCGAATAGCCGTCCCACATACGTTATAAAAGGATCATGCTAATCGGACACATTAATATTTCATAACTATCGTATATTAGTTGATATTATATGGTTTTGAAAATAAAGCCCCCGGCCTTCAGTTCTTTAGATCTTTTTATAGTTCTTTGTTGAATAAAATATTTGAAAAATAAATGAAATTTATTTTATTTTTTTAAAATCAATCATTCTTTTCTCTTTCCGCATACAATTAATACTTCTTTTTCTTAAACTGAAAGTAACACTTATTTTTCTTTGAGACTATAATTTCTATTTATGTGTGGTGTATTTACGATGAGAAAACATTTCAACTTGAAATAACATTTTGTGGCTTTATTCATCGATAATATGCGTGAGTACTCGATGAAATAGATTTACAAAAGAAATAATTTGGTGTCTAACCAGATTTAAAAATAAATATAAGTTATTTGTGAAGTTCTCTTTAAATTATCCTGACTCCAAAATTAATTTAATATAAAATTTGAAAAAAGTCTTATAATCTGCATGATCAAAAATTCAGTACATCTTGTTCGAAAATAAGCGTTACACTTATTCGCTCCTCGAACAGGCACTTTCAGTCTGATTCTCACGCTTCACAGAGAAATCAGATCCAAAAGAGCCAAGAATATCACTTAATGGATACTGCCTATTATTTTTAATTTCGTGTTTTAAATTATTTATTTGAAATTCTATAAAGATTACATGAATATTTACGTACAATTAAAATAAATCGGTCAAAATCATTGGCATTAAAACATAATGCTACGAAAAGTATTATATCAAAATATTATCAAACAGTTGTATTATGTTGTTCAATAATTGCATTTCATTAATATAGCTTTCCTATCTCATTCTGACTTACTTAATGTATAAACAGTTATATTTTAAATTTATTCTGGAATTCAAAAGCTTTGTTTTAATATTTTTAAATAAAAAGAACAATTTTTCTGAATGTACATAAGTGTTAAGAAGGATTATAAAAAAAAAAAAGAATTGTTTGAGAGAAAAGCGCAATTAAATGTATTCAAGGAAGAACCAAAATTATATTTTAAGACATTTCTTAACTCAAGGCCACGATTTTGTGCGTGTTCAACATTGATGCATATAAATACAGTCCTTTAAGAAATTATAAGATCATTTTAATTTTTAAAGTTATGAAATAAAGGTTCCAAATATAAATTAAATAAAATGTACCACAACACATTTATTATAACTAGGTTTCAATTATTTTGAATAATATAATAAATGATTAAGTTAACAAAAATATTAGAAATAAATGAAAAACCACTGTCGACAAGTTATAGGACCACTCGTCTCAAATAAATATATTAGTCCTCCTTTTCCTCCGATAACCTCAAACGCTCTGTTTTTGATTGAAGTGATCAAGTTGTTATGTTCAATTTTGAAATATTGTGCCATTCTTTTACAGCGGCTTCTTCCGGTTCATAAGCTGATGAAAACTGTTTATTATTAACATAAATGTTTCGACATAATATACCTCAAATGTTTTTCACTGGGTTCAAGCCTGGATTTGGCCATGTCAAAACTTTAAAATTTTCTTTTTAAACTATTCCCGGGTGTACTTAGATGTATGGCAAGAGGTAATGTCCTACTGAAATATCCAGTTAGCATCATCTTATAAAGGCCCACAAACGATATCAAATGATCATACAGCATAGCTTGATACTGTGCAGAGTAAATACGTCCCAAAATTCGCATAAGTTATGCAATCCACGAGAATTAAAGGCTCTCAAAACCATTTCTAATCCTCCTCCCCCTTGTCGACTGAAACTTTCTTTCGATTCCTTCCCTAAGTCATGCAGATATTGGTGTTAGTAACCATTGGGACCGTCAAAGTTAAATTTCTTTTCATTAGAAAATTTAATTTGCTTCCATTTATAGTTCCATGATATGACATTTTTCTCCCATTTCAGCCTTTCTTCTCGATGATGTTTCAATATTTTCTGTGTTTCCTATATTTTTTAAATTTTGTATCAGTATATGATTCAAGACCCGTTTAAACTGTGACGTGATTTTTTTTTTTTTCTTTGTTTCCGAATCGTTCAGAAATTTCACCGCGACGAAGTACTTTTTAAGTTGAAAGTCGGAAAAATTTGTCGATCTTTCCGTGCTGTCTAAATCCTTTTTCTTCCAGATCGTTTTGTTTTTGTCTGATTCATCTTTTCTAACTGTGGCATTGTGAATGACAGTTTTAGAACGCTTCATTAACCTAGCTATATCTGTTTCAAATTACCAATACCCTAATAAAATAAAAATTATCTCACTTCGCCTTCAGATAACTCTTTACCTCGAGGCATCTTCAAATAAACCGACGACAACACAATCAAAATCTACGTCTTTGCTTCTCAGGTAATGTGGTCATGAAATGCATGTATTTTATAATGATTCTGATGTGACGTGTGTATAATCTGATGATTTTTAAGACGGTCTTATAATTTATTAAGATACCTTATTCAATCTTTTTTTTAGAAAAATGAATAGATCTCAATACAATTTAGTTTAATTTTTAAAATAGCATTCGGTACGGAAAGAGTTTCAAGATCCATTTTAAATACAAACACTTGATATTTGCATAATTTATCTTCTTCAGAAATGCACAAATTCGTTAGTGGTCTCATATAATTTCTCAACGCACTGCATTAATGTTTGTAAAATATTTGAAATGCACACACGCACAGGAATTTCTGTACTTTTAAATACTAAATGCAAGTTGATATTTAGGGTTTCTTTCCAGGGACATCGAAAGATTTTCATACTTATAGTTTACCTGGGAATTATACTTTATTTCCGGGGATTCATGGGAACAGTTTTATATTTTTAAATTTTACATGTAATTTGTTTTTAATGTTTAACTTGTTTGTTAAATTTAATATTAATTTGTTACTTAACATTTTTTTGGATGCTTGTTTTCATTATGAGCTTAAGAAATTTTAATTGAATCCGCAGTTAGACGAAGGGGACGAGCCATTCATCTAAATGTTTTGAGGGGGAAATCAAAAATTTCCACTTTTTTTTTATTTATTATTTTTCTTTACTAATCTTTTATATGAGATTCTTTACATTAATTCTCTTTTCCAGTACTTTGACCTGAAAGAAAAATTAGGAAATTAATGTAGATTTGTGTGTTCTCTTTTTCAAACTGATTATAAATTAGACATAAGAATAGATTATCGAAAAAATCAGAACTATTTTCTCAAATTATTACTAATACAACGTATACAATGAATTTTTATTCTATTTACGCTTTGAAAGCAGTGGCGGAGCAATAAATTTTCTAAATCCCCGCAAAATATAATTTTAGGCCCCAGAAAAAAATTATGTTTACTTATACATATACATACTCGTTACAAAATAACAGTAAATCCTTAAAAAAAAACAGAAATAAGAAAAGAGTAAATTTGGAAGAAAGCACTGTTGAGATAGAACATGATGAAGGAGAAAATATTCAAGAAAGAGTGAGGAGCTAATTAAAGATTTAATTAGATTTGGAATTCGAAGGCGGTATATCAACAGATGATATTTTTCATATTGCTTATGCAGAAAAAAAACCCTATGATTAATATAAATGAAACCATAAAAAATTAAGGGGTATTGCAAAGTTATTGAGAAAATCACATCTCAAGATTCTTATTTTACAAAATTATGTTAAAGTAGAGTTTGATCGTGAAAAGGTGATTTATTTAGGTACCAAAACACGCTGAAATAGTTTATTAGCAAGGCTTGAAAGATTTTAAAAGATAAAATTAACAATTTTAAAAGTAGCAATTGATATTAAAGAACAACAAAGTTTGACTGATATTGAAATTGAAACTCTGACTGCAATTGTAGCAGACTTGAAGCGAGTAAAAATTTGCAGTCGAAACTCGACTTTGCTAACTGCGGAAGGAATATTTGCTATCGATATTGTTGAGCCAATGATATTCAAAATGTATTAAGAAAATGAAATGTTTTTGTTTCAGAATTTACTAAGAAAATGAAATGTATTTGTTTATTATTATTATTATTGTTTAAGAATTAGTTAGAGACGCAATGTTAGTTTTGTTGGATTAAAACAATATCAAAATTTTGGGAGAAAATAGGATGCTGCTGAAGATGCTGTTGATCTTTCACGTTTACCGAATGAAACCTCTTTGATTCAAAAAGCTAAAATAATTATGACAATGCTTTTTTATGAGGGAGATAAATCACTGTCCAACTCTTCGCACTCAGAAGGGAATACGGAAACTTTGAAAGAGAAATCTTTAATGCTGGGCGAAAAATTAAAAAAAAAGGACTTAGTCAAAAATAAGTCCTACCTTGATCAACCAACATGAATTCTATCTTGAGCAAGATAGAAGCAAGTAGAGAAGTTATTTGACTCAACAGTAAATCAATCATCAAATACGAGGATGGTTAAAAAAGTACTTGTAATTGAAGACATATGGCATCATTGAGGTAAATTGTTGTTACCACTGTGTGCTGCTATCTGTTAAGCGGAGCAGAAACAAATTTGACGATGATTCATAAGTTAGTTTTAATTTGGTACTCATTTGCTGCCAAATCAAAATTTGATTGCGGCCGCAGCAAGTTGTCGTCGTCATTTTGCGTCGAGTTGTCACCTTCGGTGAGACCTGGATTCATCATTATGCACGGGGAATAAAGCAAAAATCTAAACGTTCGGTTCAATCTCATTGGTCGGAACAGTTATGATGAATAATTTTAGGGGTGCGGAAGGCATCATGGTAACTGAGACTTAGACAGTGGTCTAGTGAGTCATGATGCTTACTAAAAGTAAACCTTTTTCAATGCTACGAGCACAATCTATTGGTATTTCTAAGAACTTTCTGACCGATCCTCGTATTAAAAAAAATTGGCGAGGCTTTGAAAACATTTCCTCCAATATCAGCTAAAGTTGAGATCGCATTTTCTACTGCCGAAAGCGAAGAACAAGACAAAGTGATACAAACATATATTGCATATATTTTCTTAAATCGTTTTTCTTAAATGAATAATATATTTATTTGTGTTTTGTAACTTATAAATTTTTTGTATATAAAGGAGTAAACATTTTTAAATTTCTTTATTTTGTGTTATTGTTATTGAAATATGAATTAAAATTCACCAAATTTTAGATTTTTTTTTCGTAACTTATGCATTCTCGAGAATCCTAGGAATTATTATCACGTTCCCGGGAAGGAAAAACAGATGGGAAATCAGAAACCCTATTGATATTTCTTGAAATTCAGCATAATTTTTCATTTCTAATTGAAATTAATTCTATACATTCAGATCCTTTAGGTCAGTTTTCACCCATCTATTAATATGGCGTTTGTCATAATTTAAATTTAGTTTGAAAATTAAACGGTTCCTCTTGGCTTTAAAATGTCATCATTTTTCTCAAGCATGAAGAAGCATTCTTGGAATAACCTGTAACGAATACTTGAAGGTCTTTAATATTTGAGTTTCTTCACCGTTGCAGAAATTTCTATGAAATAAAAGAGTATTTGTCTAAAATGATTGATGGAAATCCCTGCTATTCAATGTCACCAAATGTTCGAAACTTTTATTTATTTTAGTTCTTCTCATTTATTTTTTGCTTTACAGAGACCTATTGTTTTTCAAGGTAATAGAAAAGAAAAAAAGAAATAAAACAATAAAGGCTAAAAGTAAATTCAAAAGAATTTGCGGAACGCAGACTTCCCGGAATAGTTTTCCTTAGGTATCATTTATTCGCGCACACATATTTCCGCATTAAAAGGCATTACAAGAATTGTAGATCAAAGAGTTAATCAAGTGAAAATGTTCTGGTTGTGATTTAATTAATTACTTAGAAGTATTTTCAACAACCAATAGTAATGATTATTTTCTTTTGTTATAATTTCCAGTTATTGCTTAATGAGGGTATATTATTTTATAAAGCATATATCATGATATATTCAATTGCTGGTAAAAGGGGGGGGGGAAATCCCACCAAATTGATGCATTTAAAATGTAAAATGTTCGTAAAATATATTTAGTGTTTTAAAAAACATATAGTTAACGGGATATTTTATCATTCATATAACTTACAACAGCTAGTATCCGTTTCATATTAAAACTATTATTACAGTCACATTGTAGTTTCAACTATTTTATAAATCTACTTGTATTTTTAAATTTGAAATACTTTTGTTTCTTTAGTCGTTTTTGGTTGAATTAGCGATTTTTGAAATTTGATATTTTATGATGAACATGCATTTTCAAACTCATTTTTTCCTCCACCGCCTTATTTCCAATTTTTTAAGAACTCATTTATAAAACATATTTTATGTAAAAATTGCATGCAATGCATACAAATAAATCTTTAGAAAGGATAACAAGTTTTTAAAAATATGTATAAGTCAGTATAACAAGTTTTAATCAGGAAAAAAAATGTGTATGTGGAAAAAATATACATTTGATGAATGAAAATTTAAATAAAAAATAATTATTTTTTCAAATAAATGTATTTAAGAATAAAAACTTTTGATGGTGAAAAGTTTTCTTAACAAAATATTCTAGCATATATTCTTTTAATTCATAAGTAATAAATCAACGAGTTACAAGTAAAAATTTAATAATTGGTAATTGAATGGTCGTATTTATTTTATAACGAATATTGATTTTTAAATTTAATAGAATAAATAAATATTGTTTTTATGTGCTGTACACAAAATTGATGGATTGAATTATTGGCTCAGAAATATATAATTGTGTCTATTCACGAAAAAAATTACTTATGAATACACAAATAACACCTATTTTTTAATAAAAGAAAAAAATGAAAATTAAACTGATTTTATATAAAATTATATGAGAATATTCTCATCATAAATCTATCCATAAAAGCAATCGAGTAACTCAATTAGCGCTCCATGCTCCTATTTATTTACTTACATATTAACCATTACTTACCGAATAATTTAAACGTATTTCGCAGCTTATAGGAAGAAAATACACTTTTTTTTTTTTTCCCTGAGAGAAAAGTTGTGTTAGCGTAAATAATCTTTTTATCTCCTGAGTTTCGTTTAATGTTGAACAAAGTTGTACTTTTACTTACTCCTCCCCATATTTTTACACTCTTTCTTTTTTCGCACGAATTTAGAATATTCCCTGTATATTACACCAATGCTGTGCTTATAATATTACTTATTAGTATTTTTCAAGTGTGAAATGAAAATATCCGCATTTTTTTTTTTTTTTTTTTTTTTTTTTAATTTTAAATTTAAAATTTTTTTTTTTTTTTTTTTTTTTAATGTAGGAAGTAATTCTCAACATTTGATAAATTTTGGCTGAGGATTAGACATTTCAATAAACCTTCGGCAACATATATCTAGCTATTTAAACATTAGAAACGCGATGGCAGGGCAAGATAAAATGAAAATAATAAATAAAAAAAAAACTTAAGGTCGTGATCAAACAAGTATTTCTTGCCTCCATATGTTTATTACTAAGCATTTTGTTATCTAATATTTTTACACAAGTTACTAAACCCAACCAAAACACTTTACAGTTTATAGCCATTGTCACTAGACAAGATTGGTGTCTGACTCATTATTTTTTCAACATCAATACCGCCGTGACACTTTTGAAACCGCAACATAATGAGAGTGCATCAGCTTCTATTATTTTGCTCTAGGGTCTTTGACTAAGCGAGACTCAAACACGCAACCTTTCGGTTACTGAACCGTGATTCTTATAAATGGGCTACTCATGCTCTGAAAGAAAACTGTAAATGCAGATATTATCATTTATTTCTTTGTATTATTATATGAGTAAGATCAGCGAAAATAGATAGAATGAATCTATCATAACAGACTGTCTTTTGTAAGTTTTTTTTTTAAATTGTATTAAATTTACTTTTTGTGATTTGAAATAAGCCGCTAAGATGCATTATTTTAATTTTATTTATTTGCCCTAAATATTCCATTTGCATTTTTGTTCTTTTACTGCTGAAGAACTCACGATGCAACATTCTGTGATTATATCTCATCGCATGTGGTTTCTTTCAGTTTCATATAAACGAACTTATGAAAAACTCTGTCTCTGTAAATAAAATAAAATCAATACAGGAAACTTATTTGGATTTTAAAACAAATCATTAAAAATTATTCGTGTGTTTTCAAAATGGCTCTTCGAAAAAGAAATGTATCAAAATTTGTTGACTTACACAAAATCTGAAATCTTAATAAGAATAATGTCACATATTACGTTGACTAATCAACCAGGTTTCCCCTTCTCCCTATTATTTTCCTTTTCAACGTTCAATTTTCAACAAAAGTAATCTATTTCAGATTATTTCCTCACAAAACTATATTTAACTATTCAACCGGGACAGCTCAAAGAGTTTTCAGAAAACTTTATCATGTAATCGTTTTTTCATTCGTCGATGAATTATTAGCACGTTCACGCTAAAGGCGTATTTGCTTTCTTTCACCTTAAACTATTTCTGGGCCTTTCCATATTTATTAGTCTCTTTAAGGCAGTCATTTACACAGTTCTTGACCTTTCTAGTTTACTTGGACTCTTTTGCTCTTCTTTTTCCGTATATTTACTTTTCTTTCTTTATCTTTTAAACTGATTTTTTTAATTTTCTCTGAGCAAAAATATGGTACGATTTGCGACTACACCCTTTTTAAAAATTAAATACCATTTAAAAAGGTCATCATTAGTTATAGATAGTTGTCGAAAAAGGAAACTTGAAAATCAAGTAACTTTTATTCTTTTTGTAATAACGATAATTTCAAAAATATCTTTTGATTTGTTTTGTTAAAAAACAATAAAACTCAAAAATATTTTGAAGGAGATGAATATAGAAAACATCAGAATAGTATAAATTGTATAAATTTTATACTGCCCAAAATAATTTACTAAAATATAAATAATACTCTCTCTCTCTCTAACTTTAATTAATTATATATTCATATATAAATTGAATTTTAGTTTTTGAATATAAATACATCATGTGAACTTTGCAATTCTTTTTAGTCTACTTTTAGAGCTATATTTGAATACACACACACACATTGAACTTGACAAACATCTGAGGAAATGTGATTCTCGAAGATTATTTCAGCGGATGGCCTTTCCATATTGTTAGCGCTTTTTTTATTTACAAAATCAACATACATTTATGATAAGAAAGGGGGTGAGCAGGTGATGATCGAGGAATCTTTGGAGCAAAAATATAGCTTGTAAAGCAACTTGAATTGAATAATTGACACAAGAAATGTATTAAAAGGTCACATGGTGATTTAATCACATGAATTCCTTAATACTAATCCTTACCACACATGTATAGCATAAAATATTTATCAAATTAGTTGTAATTGCAATAACTATTTATACTACTGCAATATTTCGAGGAAAATTAGTCACCAGATATGATCAGTCAATTGCACTTAACTTATTAAATATGAATCGATTGTGCCCAGGTTTTTAATCTGTAATCATATGCAGACGATAGATTATTTTAATTTATCTTAGTATATTATAATTTCATACCTTTTTCAATTAAATAAGTGCTAGGTAAATTAAGTCAATTCTTGTCCATCCTTGGAGCAGCACCACCAAATCTGTGCTTGCTATTGTGGCACCAAATTCATGTTTAAAAGCAGTAATCGTAAAAATCAAATTAAAACTGAACAAATACTAAATGAACAAAATTATAATGCTTTTTCCTATCTCTTTTTAATGAAACACTTTTTTGATGTAGTTCCCGAAGGATACTAAATATGTAGCTAGGTTGTTTTTAAATGTGAAAGAATCGATTAAAGTCATATTAAAAAGAAAGATCTCGTTCCCATTACCTTTATAACGGATAAAAATGCGTCAAATTTTTTTTTCGATGTAAATAATAGTAATTTCGTCATGATGTAGCGGCTCCAAACAGACATGACCGTATTTGTGTATAAAATGGGAAAAAATACGGTCTTTAGTTAGCATTCATTCTTTTGAATAGATTATAATTTTGGAAAGCAAAATAATTTGTATCAGTATATTTGCACACACTTTCAACTTGTCAACGAAGTGATTTTATCGCACTGTTACAATTGAATCATTAATAAACATACGTGATTATTCTGACGTGACGAATATGAAAACTACGTTCATTTACTTTTTTGTTTGAATAGCATGTCTGCCTTTATTGCTATTAAGAACTGAACAATTTGGACTTATGCAGTATAAGCTGTATCTCCAAACTTTCTTTATTTCCGTCACTAAGTGAAAGATGTAAACCTAGGTTTTCAGAAATAAGATTAATCCATTTTATTTAATAGATTTATGTGTAAAATTAGATTTTAGAAACATTTATTACGTAATGTGTTTTAGGTTTTGATTTGATTGAAAAATTTCTCCAAACAATATTGTGTGCTTTGAAATAGTTTGTATTATCCAGAAATCGTGTGGCAAGTTTCTAGCGGGTGACATTCGGTGTGATACGTACTTCCTCACTCTTCTCAGTGTTATAAAAATTATATATCATAATAAAATTATATATATCGTTATAAAATTATATAACACTAAGATCTATAGCGTAGCGGGGCTGATACACGTTAAATCTGTTAGAGAGTGGAGGGACACTTCAAATGTCGTATTTCTCACTAAAATTACTAGTTCGAAATTACTAGTTTCAACTCAATTGCCCTCTTGGTGCTTCTATTTAATTTGACTGTTTATTAACATCGCATTGAGGAATAATACGATGGCTATTGGTGACGGACCTCGTAATTTTGAACCTAGGTTAAGTGACAATGCGCCCTCTAGTTATATAGAGCTCGTCAGCGCACGGGTCAATTGAAGACGAAACCCGAAGGTATTTGACGCACCGATGAGCGCTAAGCTCGTAGAAGGACTCTTAAGTCAATCTTATGTTTTTATTCTGTGTTTTGTGTGCATAAAATGTGTATAAAGTTGTCGCCCGATTATGAAAAAGGATTAAAAAAGTTAGTGCTTGTGATTTCATCCTACCAGAAAAGAACCAGCTGTCCCAACACCTGAATTAGTATCTCCCTCTCCAAACTTCTACACCACGTCAATTGGAGGGCTTGGAACCTCGATCAGATTTAACGTGCACAAACCCTGACACACGGTGAATCTTTAGTAGCATCAGGCTTGACGAAAAACTTTGTCAGCGAGTCCGCGACCATTTCCACTAGGATACCGCGGCCACTCGTGTTGCTTGTAAGTGCGTTAATAACACAATTATTCAAGCATATGCATGCGCTAAAACAGCTTAAAGTTTTAAAATTATCAGAGTTTTTCCAATTCGATTCTTGACACAAAATGTTTCTCAAATACATATACCTTAGAGATACACGAAGGTTTCGAAGAATATGTGTGTGCAGAAGTGGGAGGACACACCCGGCAAGAGTAACACTGATGTAATCTTCCTTCTCGGATTTTATGATGAACTAGGCGCTAAATTCAAGAGGCTCAATCAAGGATTCTGTTCATATGAATCTTACATCTTTGTAATTAGATAATTTTTGGAACTGAAAATTCTAAGATACCTACCTTCATGACCGATGATGTTCAAGTCGAGCCTTGATTCCTCCAAAACCCCTGCTGAATGGAATAACGGTTATGCTGCAAGTTGAAATAAATTAGGTTTTGATCTATTTATCCCAGAACCTACCTTATAACGCGACTCTCGCTCCTATTTCCCTTCAACTAATAACACTTAGAGCTTTTATATGACGTTACTTGATCTGAAAACCCTCTTTTTGTAAATGAACCTTGACTCACTCAAATTGATATAGAGATATTGAAGTGTAGGTCAGGGGATTGATGTGATAGCTTTCCGACGAGTTGTAGGTTGGAGTGTTTGTGTCACTAAAGACCCGTCGTGTAGCGAAACACGTCAAAACTGTCTATATGCCAAGTGTTCCCGTTGGCGTGGAATGGAAGCTTCAAGAGGGAGGTGCCGGTTGAAGTGTTGTACTCGTCACTTGATAGGGGTTCAAAATTACGAGTTCTCGTGTAATATCCCTTGTGTTGTTTCTAAGTAAAACGTTAATAATCAATCAATCAATGGTGTGATATTATATATAAGAAGCGAAGAGTTTAGTACGAAAGAGTTGGCAATAGAGAGACACACAGGAAGTTTACTGCGCAAAAAAGCTAGAATTGTGCCTACGCTAATGAGAGCAAAGCGATATTGGATTCTAACTTATGAGAAATGAGATGATTTGTATACAGACCTGCTTACAAGTTCTTCTACTGACTCAGACTCGGTTAAACAGCCGGAGTTAAGTGTTTTTTTGTAATATTAGTCTTTAGATAAAGGTGTGTGAAAGAATTAATCCACGGAAGTGGTAATAAGCATTTTAAGTCTTGATTACTTTAAAGGAAGAATAATTATAAATATGAGTGTTCAAGATTAACTTGCCTCGTTACTTAGACGTACTAGTTGTTTTCGTGACTGTGGGATTTGCGACTGACTAAATATTAGTTAATAATTTCCTTTTCCCTTAAATGCTTATTAAGGGAAAAGGAAATTTTCCTGGGCAGTTACAACTTTTCCCTATGCCTCTCAACCAATTACAGGAAATAAAATCACACCTTGCAATGAGCATTCAAATTTCGCCAGATGCGAGCTAAAAGTTCGCTTCCCGAACTGAATGCTCGAGAGAAATCAACATATTTTTATTTGTAAGTTAGGAGAGTAAAGCTATGATTTTCTAGAAAAGCGGAGCAGTTGTCTGGCGGCCATAATATTGTGATGGCTGACATCACTAAAACTTGTTCATGTAAGCCAGATTACGTAGTTTCCTAAAGAGCGTTGAATGCGAGCGGAACGTAAATCAACGGAGAAGCTATAGTTCCTAGGTGAGACTTGACTAAGAAGATTAATGATGTCATTCACTGCATTATTGCGGCCACCAGATAACGGTTCCTCTTTCCCAGGAAATCATAACCCATGGTACCGATTCAGATCCTGTCTTCGTCACTTGAGCAAAATTCAAACTTACAAGATCCGTCACTAACAGCCTTCGTGTAAATTTTAGCGATATTAATTTAAAATCCAGCTACTTAACAATCCATGGGGCTAAATACTATACAGCATTTTTTGATGGAATGTCCCCCTCCCATTTAAATGTAAAATGGTAATATATATTACTTTTTAAAAATTATAGAAATGCTGGAAATCTATTAGAATCAAATTAGTAACTGGTGCCAAAGAATTTGTGAAGAAAATAGAAAGTTTTCCATTTAAGTTCAAGTTGTTTCATGACCTCAATGCAGAATTAGGAGTTAATAGCTGTATTGCAGTTCCAATACGCCGTTGATTACAAAGAATCAAGCCAAAATTTTAATTTAGATATCTGATAACTTACGACATGTAGTATGCGCATGACTTATCTAATTTATTACATGTTTCATTAACAATTTAAAATTCAGAATTGTTGCAAAAGTTTTTTCTTTCCTTTTCAGTTTCAATTTTTTTATTGTCTTTTATAACACTTAGTATCATTTCATGAAGTATTTATTCATTAAGAGAAATCAGGGATATAGGACAATAAAAGCTATTTTCCCTTTTCAAAAAGTAACATTTCTTGAAGTAGTTATAAATTATAACAGTCTTGATTCATCTGAAATGCTTAACTCTTTTACTTTTTAATCACATCACGCATATGTGAGACATTTTTCTTTTATTTATTAGTACGTGTTCACGTAGATCATCTCAACTGCATAATATAAACTTGTCTTAAAACTCCCGTCTATCGGTCATTTTGATTTCGTGGACATAATGTTTAACCTATGAAATTTCTAAAACCATCCTCAAATCTATTCTATTTAACTTCTTTGAACACACACACACAAAAACTGCACCTGAAAGAGCAACAAATAATGAAGGTTTCTGCTGAATTTTTTTTTTCTCCGATCCTTAAAAATATTTTAAATATTTTTTGCTTTTTCACATGTGCTTTTTTGCATTCATGTAGATAAAATAGTACAGATTTGAGGACGGTAGCAGAAATTCCATCAAAATGGCCGGTAGATAGGAGTCTTAGTACATAAATAATTATTCTTAGTGTATTTTTTCATTTGTTGCACTACTATAAGCATATAATGATACGTTTCACGTCTACTGATAAGTTATGCATGCTATTTATCCTTTAACAATTAAAAAGAAAATAAATCTCCATTGTTAATTTAAAGGAGCACTTCTATGCTCTTCGAACGTTGTAGAATGAAATGTATGGGTTATTTGATTAACAAAAGAGGTGCCACTTGATTCCGTTCCAGCTCGCTGAGGGAGAGCGAAACTTTACATTGTTTATAGTTCCCATCAAATGAGATTATTCGCGATCCATCTAAGCAATCCCCATAACATTCAACACAATTAAAACTTCCTGGTAACCTAGGTTGCTTTTGGAATCCTTCCAAAGAGTTTTTATTTATATTGGCTTTGAATGCGAGTCGTAGATTCTCATCCCCCCAAAAAAAAAAAAAAAAAAACCCTGTCTTTCCGCACATTTATGTGCCGTTATATTTATCTAAAGAGCACTAAGGACTCGAACCTCAAGAACTTTATCTAAATCGAGATCACAGGTTTTAGAGATTTTTATCGAAGACCGAGGCGACAGAACCTGTCCTTAAAATACGTAGGATCGTGGCTTTGAAAAAAAAAATTATCGGTAATAAAACTCCGCTGTTTTTTGTTCATGCTTTTCCTTCTATGGATTTGTATCCAACATGCAGGGTTATTCAAAATTTATCATCCGATTACAGAATTCCATATTTTATAAAATAAACGACACAGAATGATGCTCAATACGTGAATACAAAAGAAGCGCGTGGAAGTTTTATATTGTAAAAGATAAGATGGCCCTCTTTTATTTTTCATGAAGCTATTGCACGAAAACTGTTTTAGAAACTTTTAAGGATCTATTTCGCAGTTAGATCGGTCGGAGTGGACCAGATGACTTGATGTTACACACCTGGCCATTTAAATCACCTGATATTCCCCAATGCGATTTTTTCCTTAGGGGGTTTGTAAAAGATAAAGAGTATGCGCCACACATTATCTACAAATTTATTTGAATTTCAACGACTGTTTTCTGCTGCTGTACAATCAGTTACCATTGACACTGTACAACATATTTGGCTGGAATTTATATATCGAATTGACATTACACACGTAATTAAATTAAATTACATCGAACACTTGTAAAAAAAATTCTATATTTTCTCTTTGAATTCATGTACATCCTATCATTTTGCGATGCTTATTTATGAAAATATAGCATTTTGAAATCGGATGAATCATCTTGAATCCCTCTGTATTTGCAATTTGATACATCCAAGTTTGTTTTTTTTTTTCCTTAAAATGAAAACTTTTTATAAAAAGGAAAAAAAAATTTTAAATTTTTTTTTAGATATGTTATAAAATGCATTTTCATATATATTCATAGAATTAATTAATATTCTTTTGAAGTTAAAAAAAAAAAAGTAAAACTTGTTGAAATCTTATATTGTGTGGAAATAAATGCTTGTTAAAAACCAAGTAACATGAAATTATTAACAAGGGCCTAATTATTAACAAGCCTATTAACCAGGAACTAACATTGCAAACAAAGTATTCTTAGCAAAATAAACTTGTTACACAAGTATTGTAAATATCTCAATTGAATTTTGACAGTTATTTTAAGAAGAAAGTACTCGTAGTTTTAGTTAAACTTAGTTTTTATTAATGCCGCACACGAAACAACACGAGGGCTATTGGCAACGTACCTCGTAATTTTGAACCTCGGTCAAGTGACGAGGACAGCACCTGAGCTGGCACCACCTTATCCTAACTTCAACCTCACCCCAAAGGGAGGACTTTGGGTTCGACAGATTTATCGTGCATCAGACCGGCTACATGGCGGGTCTTTAGTGGCCAAGGATTGAACCCGCGAATGAACGAATACTACCGGCCACGAATCCGAAACCATGACCACTTGAGAAAGAGCTCGTAAAAATTTGTAACATAGGCTATTCGCGAATCCCCGCCCCTTCAACTAACATCCGGAACTTCTTTCTAATTTGATATTTAAGTTCCCAGCTTTTTCCCAATCAAATGGAGCATGTAGCAAATTTAGAAAGCATTGGAAGTGGAGTGAATAGATGTAATCGAGTTATATAAAAGCGCCAGAATGAATTTCACACAATTAAGCTTATGACAAAAAGAAGAGTTAGAGCGTGATGTGCGAGGAAGTATTCTGGCTTGTATAGTAGAAAAGGTGAGATTACGACTCAACGTTTTTGGAGCAATTACAGAAGAACTCGCATCATATTTCTGTAAGCATATTCTTTGATAAGTTATAAAACTTGTTAGATCTTGCGGATAAAGAAAGTAAGCTGTTTGAGAGTCTCTCCTCCCAAATTAGAGGAGTTGATAATCGTATATTCTAGACAAAACTATTTTATTTACTCAGTCTGTTCTTGAACTTAAGTTGAATTTCAGATCTTATAATTAGAATTACATTTAAGATGACAGACGAGGCAGGTAACAGGATGTTGTCGTAATACAAGTATTTAATTAAGCAATTTCTACAATTTTAAAATATTCAAACTCTGTTTTGTATACCGGGTTCTTTCACCTAAAAAAAAAAAAAAAAAAAAAAAAAAAAAAAAAAAAACTTTTTTTTCTTACTTCATCTATACAAAATTTGAAAAATGTCATCTCTGAAAAAAAATTTTTTTTTGTTTGTTTGTCTTCCTCGAATTTCAAATTGATTGACATTTTACAGTAAATTAATTTTAGGTTCATAATATTTTTCTCTTTCAAGTAGTTTTAAATATTTTATAGCTTATATAACTTTTTTTTTCAAAGAGTAATTTTCAAAATTGCATGAAGCCAAATTATTAAAAAGTTCACAAATTACTTTTCAGTTTTTTCAACATTTTCAATTTTTGCACATGATTGCACTGAATATGACACTCTTTTTCTTCCTCATTTCAGAAGCCTATTTCTTAAAATTTTCTGTTCAGTTACTTTAACGTGAATACATTTACACACCTAATAGTTAACAGTTATATTACAGTTAAGACATTGAAAAATAAACACACTGATGACTTCATCTCAAATGATTTAATCTGGGAAAATCTAAAATTTTCTTTGTTTTATGTTATTAAATTTTTTTAACTATTCACTAAAATTAATTTTTACTTTCTTTTCTTTTTAAAAATTTTGGTAAGATAATAATTATACTGTATTTCCAAATTTATGTGGCAACGATAGCTTAGCTGTCATGGTAGTAAACTCGCTGCAGATGCTGTTTCCGTTCAGACGTAAGTTCGAGTCCCGATGCCACTAAGGACCCGTAATGTAGCGGGGCTAATGTGCGTTAAATCTGTAGGGGCCCAAAATCCTCCCATGGCGTGGCAGTTAGGAGGGGGCTGCCTGCGCAGGTGTCGTCCTCGTCATTTGACCGAGGTTCAAAATTACGAGCCGATAGTCCTTTTATTGTTTCTAAGAGATTGACGTTCGTATTAACACTCACTCAATCTAAAATATGTTATTCTACCGCAAGTCTATCTAGGAATTCAAAACACTGTAACCGTGTGAATTTATGTCTTTCGCTTATTTAATATAGATGGTAATTGTAAGTATAATGAGTTAACGATATGGGTAAGTAACACGATAAGGAAAGAAGTGTTAAGGAAAAATCTTTTTGTCTGAAGGAAATCCTTGTAGAAAAATCTTGATGTAGAAATTTTTGATAAAATTATCATATGAAATTATTTTGTTTTATTAATTTCTTCCTAATAATTATATAATATTGCATAAAGTTATCTTTAGTAATAAAAAATTCAAATTTCTTCATTGTTTGTCACAAATCTGAAAAAGAATTGATACAAAAATGCTCAGTGGAAGACATTAGACAAAATTGGTATGATCGTATCTGGTATTTTCTGTTTTCAATTTATCGTAGTTGCAGGAGAATGTGTGTAGAAAAAGATGAGAGCAGAATACAGACGTAGAATTTATGATTTTGATTAATTATAAAATAGAAATGGTTCTGGAAGTTTACTGCTCCAATGTTTAGTTCAGAAGCACATTTTAAACCCAGTAAAATATAATCACACTATGTCTATGGTACTAGATGATAAGAAGATTTTAATGACTCCCATAACCATTTCGGACTTAGATCTCCGACAGAATTACCTAGACATTTCTTTGGCTTTAAACTTAAAACAAAAGTAAATTAATTTGAGAGAAAAAGTCAAGTTTATACATTAAGGAAAAATTATTAGAATCCATTTGCGTGTTGAATTAAATTGTTTACTAAGATCATTTCATTATAGGATTGTATCATTGAAGTTTTTATTCACAAGACGGATGAACGGGAGGATTATCAACCAGGGCCAGTTTTGTACTAGATTCAAAAAATTAAGATCTTAGAGTTAAGACATACACAAAGGGAGAAGCTGCTTAATTATTTTAAAGCTATTTTCCTTTATTGCGATAGAACAAGAATTGAAACACTTTTTAGGATTGAAAAATCTTTCAACAGTAATATCATATTTCGATTTCTCCATCTTTCGGAAAACAGAACATATTTTAATATACAATATAACCTCGTTAAGTAGGATTAATTGTGACCGGAGTCGGTCTGGATTATTGAAAGTCCAGGCAAACAAACATGTTAGACAGAAAATCATCTTTATGTTGAACAAATAGAGTGTGAGTCATATTTACAAAAGATAAAGCTGTCTATTTTGTGAACATTCGAAGTGCATTTAAAGTTGTTTTACTGCATTTTCCAATTAGATAATATCATTGGTGATAAGAGTTGAAACTAAGTTTTTGTTGACTTAGCATAGAATTAACCCTCCCCCTCTCTCATACGCTTTCACATATTCAAAGCTGTTAGAATATTTCAGTAAAGGAAATATTTTTCTCAAAATATGCGGATGAAACCATTTTATGTTATCATAGAATTTCGAAAGATCGCTTCTCAAACTTAAAAACAAAATTCTTCGAGCAGATCGATCCGGGTTTTCCGAAGATTTGAGTTAAAGTGGTTAGACTGAATGAGACTTTACTTTACTCACATTTTTGTATAAATCATTTCCTTTTCACCAATATAAAAATTACTATAATCTTATTTCCTAGACTGTAATGCTACATAGATTTTTAAATTATTAAAGTGAAAAACAATGTGCATGTAAATTCTTTCTAATTTTTAAAGACTCGCATATAATGTGAAGATGGTTCAAGAAGTTCTTGCTTTTGATGACAGAGAATATTGCTAAGGTAAATTTGTGTTACAATTGTGAGCTACCTTCTCTTAAGTGACGAGATAGCCTAGTGATCACGGGTGGGGACTCGCGGCTGGTGTTTTTATCGAATCGTGATTTCTAGTCCTGATGCCACAAAAGACTGTATAGCGGGGTTGATACATGTTAGATCTGGTCGAAGTTTTGAAAGGGAGAATCTAGCTCAGGCGTCATCCTCGTCAATTGACCGAGGTTCAAAATTGCGAAGTCCGGGGCCAATAGCCCTTGTGTTGCTTCTCAGTGCGACATTAATAAATAATCACATCACTAACTGCCATCTTTTAAACTGCTGAGGCGAATGTGATTCTGATTCATAATGGATTAATTTGGTTTTGGCAGCCATTTGCTACTCCATCAATATTTGACTGTTGCCATGTCGAGTTATTACAGTCGATGAGACCTGGATTCATCATTATGCACCGGAAGTTAAGCAATAATCAAAACATTGGTCTGTTTCCTGTGAATTTGTTACAAATACGATCACATCAGCCGGAAAAATTATGTTAACAATCTTCTAGGCAGCAAAGGGCGTCATCTTCGAGGACTTTTAGGAAAATGAAAGATGATCCCTTAACATTACTACAGTATTCCATTCCCATTACACACCGAGATACTTTTAGAACATCCTCGTAGAATTGTAACACAAACTTATATGAATATTTAGATATTTGTCTTTCTGAAAATACGTTCTAAGTTTGGAACCGGCTCTATGCCATTGGGCGAAATAATTTTAAAACGAAATTTTTCTTGCTTCAAGCCGTATATATAATCGTTCACGAAAAGAAATCACCATCGTAATTCACGTTAGATACACATTACTGCTGAATCAAATATAGTGCAGTTGTAATAGTCAAATATAGTGCAGTTCATTCATCAGTTCTTTTCTTTCAATTTACGTCATACTGCTTAAAATCAACCTTTAAAAAAAGTTTTAGGTGTGGTTTGAGGACATGAACTACAGCCATGCGTTTGAATGAAATCTTCTTTCTGCATCATATTTATAAACTACGAAAACATGACCTGCATAGCAATAGGCAGTTTTCCAAGTAGAAGAGAGATAGAGAAAGAAAAAAAACTTTTAATTTTTTTTTTAAATTTTCGAACATTTACTTTCTTTACAGTTGCAGCGAAGTGGAATAATCCCATTATTTCAACGGTGACAGAGAACTGAATTATTGTTTTTATTGTGCTGAAAATGTTACAAAAACAATGAAGCTATTTTGGATGTCTCTGCTAATGGGCAAACTGCTTGAAAATAATTAGACCGAATTGTGGAAATAATTTTTTTATAGTTTTTTTAATAGCGTAATAAAGAGTAATATGCTATTTTAAAGTAATGTCCTGACCCATTTTCGCACCTTTATGGATTAATAATTTGATATAAATAAATAAATAAAACAAACACATATTACTTGTAGAAAAGTAGATTAATTTTTTTTACTCTTAAGGTGTTTAATGAAGAAAGTAATTAACTAATATAAAATATCGTTTTGGAGAGTATCCAAAAAAAAAAAAAAAAATAGATCGATTGTCAAATTTGTACAAATGTATTTGATATATCTGTATTGATCTAGACGTAAGACGAAGGTAAGAATAAAATGTGAGTGTTTGTTGACAAGAAAGAAGGGTCGAAAATAGAGAAGTATCACCCAGGCAATCAGAGGGGGCGTCATCCATCGTCGTAAAAACCAATAAACTCAAGAAGAGAGGAGTAGCCTAGTGCCATGGTCGCCGACTCGCGGCCGGCGGTTTTCATCGGAGCGCGGGTTCGAATCTTGATACCATTGAAGATCCGAAGTGTAGCTGTTACTATGCACGTCAAATCTGTCGGGGCCCAAAGTCCTCCCGTTGGCATGGTGTGGAAGTTAGGAGAGAGGAAGGTCAGCTCAGGTGTCATCCTAGTCATTTGACTGAGGTCCATCGCCAATAACCCTCGTATTGCTTCTAGTGCGACGTTAATAAAAACCAAAACCAGAGGGAGGAAAGTCAGGAGGAGAGGTAACCAACTCTACGTTGTCTATCCAATATTTGTATAATGGTAACGGAGACGCTAAAACGCTTCAAAATTTACATTTTTAGAAAATATTTTTTATTTTGCTATAAAAATATAAAGGCTATTTTGCTGAATCCGTAGATGTATTATTTACGAGAACTTGACTGATAAGAAAGTTCTAAAATTGAATTTTATATAAACGTGCCGTGCCATCGATCGGCAAATATCGAAAAATATCCGTTTTTTCGTTTTTCTCAAAAATGCGGTTTTTTTTTTTTTTTAGTACACTTTTCTGAAAACCTGTTCTATCCATCGTGCTGATATTTTTCATATTAGGAAATATGGCTTTTTCGATATAGTGAAAGTACCTTTTTTTCTAATAAACACACACAAATGTTAAGTTTTGCACAATAATTGCATAAAAATCACGAAATTTGAATCTTATTAAAACTTAATAGGGAAAAAAATGTCTTAAGCTCAATCATCAAAAGACAAAGACAACAATGGTCTGGATATATCAACTCTCGACATTATGCAAAAGAAAGGTTTTTTTTTAACATTGAAAATATGTCTGCAAATGCCAATAAGCTTTGAATAATGTAGCATCTCCACATACATAAATTTTTCACCAATAATTAGATTTAAATTTCAACTAAGGATATCTTGCATAACTTCCATCTCTATTTTTTGAACATAATGTTAAAATTTTATTTAATATTTCATGTGTATTGAATTAATTTTATTATTTTAAAATGCGTGCAAAAACGAGGGAAAAGGGGGAGTTCTATTCGCTTACTTTTTTCTGACTATTAACATATTGTTCAATACTTTTGAAGAACTGAAAATTTTAAAATGAGGCAGTAAGAGGGTCATAAAAATATTTAAAATAATTGGAGAAGGATTGTAAAAACCTACGTTAGACATGTGGTTGCGTTATTTGAAAGTAATACTTACGAAATGGAAGAATTCGCTGTTATCGAATATAATCAGAAGTGCTGCAGCTCATTAAATTAAGAATAATTTTCAAATTTTCTATTGGCATCACGTAGAAAATTCTGTCTTATTTCATCCCATACATAATTGAACAGATTTTTCTTATTCAGTGTCTACTAATTCTAGATAGTCATTCACCTCCTTTTTAGCTTCACGGGTGAGAGAAATTTTAGGTTGTTGTAAGATGGATGACTTCATGTTTTTGTTATGGAGAAAAAAATGCATTTGGAATTTAGTGATAATTTTGTTCATTTTTTTTCAAATCATCTACTTTAGATATTGTTTTTCTCTAGTTGTGAAAGCAGACAAATTCACTATTATTTTATGACCGCTCTAAATTTTATGACTGTAAGATTTCAATAATCGTCGAATATCTATTACAATGCAACTTCTTATTACTTTTCTGATATATATCTTGTCTATAAATCAAAAACAAAAGCTTATTTTAAATTTGTTTAAAATTTATTAATTTGTCTTTCAAGAAGAATTTTGTTTTGTTTTGAGAGGAATATTTTTCTTTTTATATATATTTTGAATATATCGTCAAGAAAAATATTTTTGTTTCTACAAAGATTAAGAATATAAGGATTGTTAGGTTTGGCGAGATTTTTTGGGTGATTGACGCTAAATTTCTAGGCATTCTTACTTCGCTACGGGAAGAAATAACGAGGTTGTGGCAATTTATAAGACCATATGATCCTGCTTGAAAAAAAAAATGTTGTTGAAATCCCTTTTTGTGGGGTGAAGGCAGAAAAGAAAAGATACGGTCATGTAAGATAATGCTATGATTTGGACTGAAGAAATGTCTGTGTATATCTGAATGTTTATCTATTCTGTTGAGTGTGTTTGTCTGTGGTGATGAAATGAACAAGTTTATAACTGGAAATGAATTCAGCCACAGCGGTTTTTCTAATCAAATTACTTAAATCAAAGAGATGGCTCACCTTTCGGCAAAAAGTAAGGATTTTATGATCTCTACAATCTCTCTTTTTTTACATTTTGAATTTGTATAGTAAAGCCATCATTTTCAGACCAGATTTCTGGAGGGGGTTATTTAAGGACTCTTCATTTTTTAATGGTGATTTTTAGATAAAAAAAATAAGAACGCATTTCAGTTTTTGTTCAGAATATTTTCCTTAATTTGTGTGGAACTTTTTAAAAAGATAAACAAATAACAAATGTCTTCTCGTTGTACGCTGCTGGAAGTTTCTTTTTAACTTGAAATATTAAAACATTTTCTCTCAGCTAAATTCCTTAAGATTCTATAGTTATTCTTGGGAACAACCACATAGAATTCCTCATGATTACAAAGACCAGAAATTGTGTTTCCTTATCTGAGGCATTTCTTCTTATATGTTAGTACGGTCTTAAGCTTGCAACTCGTAAAGTCATCGTTATCGGATAGTCTTGTTAGTTCTAAAATCACAAGTTTCTGACATTCTTGAGGGACAAAAAAATACAAACAATTAAATATTGTATATTAAGCTTACATAGAAACAACTTATCAGTCTGTTTCTCTGAAAAAAAGGACATTCGTCAAATTTATTTATTTAGTTATTGTGTTTAGTTCGTAGAATAATACTGAATACTTCTTTCAACGAACATTTTCTTGGTTCTGCGTTCGAGTTTGAAACTTGTGATGCTTTTCAAGAAAAGTCAGTCTAAAAAAATATTAAATTAAAAAAAAATCGGTAGTAATTTTTGTAATTTTCATCACAGTTGAACAACCCTGACATCACTCTTAATCACCCAAAGGGAACTGAGTCGAAGTGTTAATGGATTAATAAATTAATTTAATCAAAATAGTTAATGAACTCTAAAATTGAATTTTCTCATCATGGAATCTTTTTTTCAGCCACCCAAGGATCTATTGTTTTAGGTGGGGCGTTTTGACGAACAAGATCACTTTTGGAGTACCCGATCACTTCTCAATTTTTTTTATCGTTTGCTCCAATTTTAATTACATTTAGCTTAAATATATTCCATTTAATAATTTATCATTTCCTTTGATATCGGAAAAGGAATTTTTCGATATTTCATCGTTTACTTTATATCTCATATTTAAATGAGTAATTTAATAATAATTATATAAAAAGAGCGCATCTTGGCGCATGTTCTTTGCAAAAAATTACATAGAACTTTTAAATTCAATTATTATTATTATTATTATTTGGTTTTTTTTTGTGCAGAATTATGTAGAGAATGGTCGAAGTAGCATGTGTTCCAAATTGCATTCGAATCCGATCATTAGTTCCGAACGTATTGTTATCGAGAGAAAATCTGTAAATGAGGAATCTACCTACTTTAATTCTTCCTCGTAAATGATTTTGTAATTTCCATCACTTGATGGTTGAACTCATAATCACATTTCATGAAAAAATATACATCACCTTAAATCTCTACAATGTTCGATCAGAATTTCAGAATTTTATTTCCTGAACAATTGGAAGGAATTGCATAAGGTAGCTGAGACGCCTTCGACTAGGAAAAATGATCTTTTTTTACGCCAAATTTAAATACTCTTCACGCACATACACTTTTTAAAATAAAAAGCAATGCAAGTCAAACTTTAACATTGGGATACCTGTATATTTGCGTATATCTGTATTTGTGTAAAATTGACTGACTTGTGTGATCGAAGATATTCCATACCGAATTTGTTTGAAATTGGATCGGCATAAAATGTTACGTATCTCCTTTACAATTTAACTTAAAAACCCTCTTAAAATCTAATTATGTAGTCAATAAATTCAAAATTCCAATTGAAGATACGTAGGGGGAAGAACAACACACTTGAGTACCTACCAAAGAAAATGCAAGGTCGCTCGAAACCCTCTTAACTCAATCAATCTTAGTTTAAATTCTAATAACGAAATCTTAACTTACCAAATCAATCGTTCAGTTCAAGCAGATTCAAATCTTATTACTTTAACTAGAACTAGCTTCAATCCAAATGATTAATTACAATGATTCAATCCAATCTACAATTATATATCAGCTTGTCGTTATTCTCTATCCTCGTTCTCTTTCCTTTCAATTCTATTTCGCTTACACAATACTGTCTCTAATCCAATACACTTCACTTCTTATCTTCATTTAATAAACCTAATCACGTTTCATTTTGGTTGGGAAAAAAATTGTAATTTTATGTAATTTAATTTACTAAATGTCTCTGAGGTTAGTAAAGAGTAAATCACGAGTAGCCCAACATTACAAAATCTCATTAATATAATTAAAAAATTTGTAACCGAATCAAATTTTAAGCTTCAGCAGTTTCATTATGCAGTAAATATTTGGTTTAGTTTGTTAGTTGTGTCATAAAAGTAGAAAAATTGGTGGAAAAAATGAGTAGATTGTAAATTTCTTTTTCTATTATTTTTTCGCATTTTAATGCAATCAAATAAAGGCAGCAACATCAGACCGATATCTGGATCTTTTTAAATACAAAGTCAATCTGTTATTTGCTTAGGGAATCGAAACAAAATATGTAACTTTGACAAGCATGATGGAAAATTTAGTAAGATTATAACTAAGAGCTAACATTCATTACTTGTTGACAAAATTTGACTTAATTAGTTTTATATGATTCAGCACAATGCACTGAATTAAACTAAGTTTTTAACATCACATGTGGTACCATCTACTTATTCAATTTATTTTAAAAAAAATCACAACATATTGATGTGTAAATGGTTGTTTCTTGAGATAATGAAATAACCTTTATTAAAAGTAAATTAAGTAAGGTAGTTAAAATGTCCACCTAATAGCCATTTTTAGTCCGCGAAAGTAATCTTACGAAATGTCTACTTCCCTTCTTAAAACTTGATTATTGCATTAATTTGTATTCATTTAAATGGACCTTAATGAACAAAAAATATCTACGGTTTGTACCGAATTATATATTGTCTCCGATTTTGGAAAATACAGTGGAATCTCAATATAGTGAACTTTTTCCGTGATACTGAATCTTTTCTCTAGTCCTCCAACTTAACTTCTGTTTAAGTAATGTTGTTTTAAATGTTTATGGTGAACTCCTGAGAAAATGAAAGTCCGTTTGTAGTGAACTTAAATTTCTTTCCACAGATTCCCCCCCCCCCCCCCCCATTTTTTGAAAGGTAATTTTACTCAAACGTGTTAGGATACCGAAAGACAGTATTTCTTATTTTTCATCTCTTCTCTCCGTCATTTCTGGGAATCAACCACTGAACCACTAACCGATAAACAGAGTTTGTTCCTTTTTCCTGACTCTCCCACCCTCCCCACCATTTCCAAGAATCCACCGCCCACTGTACGCCACCCCCAGAAAAATCAGAACAATGGAACGGACTGCCAAGGCGTCCCTGCTTTCATCTGCCGTCATTTTTACAAATTTTTCATTTATATCATATGAAAAATTTGTAAAAATGACGAATACCGTGAAATGACGAATACAATGAAAGCATTTTCAATTGAAAATAAAATTATCAAATGTATCAAAGATGGAGTCAATCAATCAGTGATATGCAAGAAATTTTCTTTATCAAAATTCAGGTTCCAATGTTGAAAAAAAAATCTCAGCTTGAACATCGCTACCCACGGGGAAAAAAAAAAAAACCTGAATGTAGCCAAGAAGCTAGGTTGGGCCGAAAAAGAAAGATAATGTGACTATTTAGCAGCACACACACACACGATTATAACACGATCTAAAATTATGATTTATTGATCTGTTTCTTTGTAAGTTTATCTTTATTTCATAATCTGTGTAAATTATTTCGTATCAGTTTCAAAGATTAAAAATAAGAGAGAAAATATGTGTCAGTATATATAGTTAATCTGTAATATTTTAAATTATATAAATGTCGATTTAATTTTATGTTGTGTAAAGTTGAGAAGTTTAGTGTGCAACAGCACTTATTCTTACCTAAAAAATAAATACTAAAAATAGCTTGAACAAATAATACCGCTTGAATATATAAAGGAAAACCGTGGGCTGAACTAATTGACGTAGTTTCCAAATACGTAAGTGTCTAATAAAAAAATGTTCGTACGTCAGACTTTAACGCAAGCTATGTACGCGCGACTTAAAAAGTTCGTGGAAATTTCTATAGAATCATCCCCTTCTCTCATTCATAATTAGATAGCGAATTGCACGAAAGTTATCGATGAAACTGAAAATCCATGTGTACGAGTACGGTCGCTGTAAAGAAAACTATTGTTCAGGAAATTGAATGGAATGTTAACTCAAAATAAAAATAAATGCAGTCAATTCTTTATTTAACCTTTTTAAAAGGCCAAGGAGAATCATTTCTAAATAACATTTTTTTAAGGTTCTTTCTCTTCTCAGAAATATGTTTTTGACAAGTACATACGGAGTGAAACACGTGCGAGTTATAAACGGAAGGATGCATTAAAGAATACTTTTTTAAAAAATGTTTTGACCTATTTCATATAAATAACTGCAAGAACATGTCAATTCGTAGATTTAATTTATTATTATTTTTTTGATTTTACTACGTATATTAGCAAATTATTCGTATATTAATGTACGTGAAATCACAACTATAACTTAAGTTTGTAATTTTATTTGTGTGAATTTGGATTTTCGCCATGCTTTCTTGTAATTTCTAGAAAAGGTTCTTAATTATTTAAAAATAAACGCCCAATGAACAGATGGAATTTTGGCTTTTAAAGGGTTTTCGTAAATCATAATGGTATTTTTGGAGGGAAAAAAAAAGTTAATTTTTGTTTTAATATGCTAATCAGACTATAACCGTATTTTCAAAGTCAATCATTTATATTCATTTCGCTCTTTGTAAACGCGATAAAAAATCTACATCATAAATACTTTTGCATAGTAAATGGATAATTTGTCAATGCATAAACTAAACATTTCCGGTTGACAAAATACCAATAATTTTTTTTAAAAAAAAAATATGTATGAGAAAACTTTGGTTTTTACTTTGAAGAAATGTAAAGCAAATTATCATCAGAAAAAAAAAATATTTAACTAGGGCATGATTATGTCTAATTGTATTTCTCTAAATGTGAGATAAGGAACGAATTACAATATTTACATTGCATCAGTGATAGAAAATGAACTGAAATAAAGTCGCTACATTACATTTAATTAAAAAGTTTATTTTTCGATGTGATTTTCTGGAATACACTGAAACTTTTTTTTTTTTTGTGCTGTAAAGTTTGGTTTTCTCTAAATTAAAATACTCTTTAATTAAATGCAAATATTTCAGTTACATTTCACAACAACCTAAAAATCATAGGGTAGATGTCCACCAACGAATGCTCATTATATTTATAACGAATGTTATTATTTTTAACCCATGAAGCGGCTTTAAAGTTAATTTGCGGTTATTCATTCAGCAATTTGCTTAACAAAAAGATATTTTGCTAAGTATGAAAATTTTATAATATTAATCACTATTAATGAATAAATATAATATTTAGCATATCAAATTCATCGTTTAAGAAGCCTAGAAGGTATTAATCACATAATTCTATAATAAACGAGAATCATGGTAGAAAACGGTCTGGTGTCCAATTATAGTCTGAGACTCATTGCCATAGAATATTATCGTGTGGAATAATGAGAATTCTTGCATATTTAATGGATCAACAAATTGGACATTACTTGTAATGAACTATATAAGTTTATAAAAGATAGCCATAGAAACTTTTTTTTTGACTAAATAAAAGTTGAAATTAAAGAATTTGCTAAATTAGTTAAATTTTTATTTTCCTTAAATGGCTCTTCGTGCAACGCAATTAATTTATTACAACAGTATCGTTAAATCATTCTAAAGACAAAATGAACATAAGATAATAATAATAATAATAAATATAAATTGTTATTATAGTCTAAGGCTAGCTTTATTTACACTTTATGAAGTGTTTATTTAGTTACGCTTCACGCCAATGAGGAAAATGCGAAGCTTAGGATGATTGAACAAATACACAAAACATCAAACACAATGATGCGGAGTCTATCTGAAATTAAACTAGCGATTGAACTAAGAGTAATTCTTGTATTCCACGACAACATTGACACAGATGAATGTAATTCTTTCTTTGTAATTAACTTATTTTCGGATTACTTGTAAATAAAAAGAGTTACAAAAGTTGAAAATAAGAGAGTAGTATCTCAATAAATAAATAACTTTTGATCTAAAGAGTGCGATATTCGAAAAGATGAACTTATCAACTGCGATTTTGTGTGAAGAAATATTTTAATTAATATAAAACATTTGCTAATAAGTAAATATAAGGAAACTAGAAACTAGCAAGATCGAATTTTTTAGATTCACAGAGCAGACGGAACAAACCGTTCCATAATTTTTCTTCCAAGACTGACGTCTACCATACAGACTTAATATTCATATGGAAGTATGATGTTGATACCCAATTATATATATATATATATATATATATATATATATATATCTTGCAGTAGCAAAATAAAGTTGTAAGTATTTTGAATATCACGTAAATTTCATTTGAATGTGTGTCTGTATCGGAAATTTTCACTAGTATTAGTCACTACAGATTCAAAAAATTTACTTTCTAAGTAGATTTTTATTTCAAGCTATAGTTTTTAAGTTTTTTTTTTTCTCTCTAAATGAATGTCACATGATTATTCTGGACATTAATGAATTGATAGTTTTTACTTTTAAACAAAAATGGTTTTTTTTAATGTCTATTAGATATTTCCGAGTTACAGAGGATTATTTTAACATTGCAAGTGCATAATTTATTTGAGTCTGCAATCGCCTTCTTCCCTTACTTCATGTTTATCAGATCCGAAAACTCTTCATTATATTACAAATAATTTTCTTGAATGGAGAAAAACGAAGGGGGTTGCATAGTTTTTATATCTCTTTCTTTAACAACTAATATAGAAAGAGAGAATACGTAAATAAAAAAGTTGTGAAGGAAAATAAAATAGAAGTTTTAAATGATGAGTTTGATGTTGTTCAAATGAAAACAAAAGACAAAGTTATTAAATCTAATGTTGTTTTGTAGATTCATCTACATAATATTAAAAAAATCTTTATAAGTAACTTATCACGTTTTCGGAATAAGACTTAACTTGATGTAAGGCATTCGAGTGAATCATGAAAGTTTCCCTATTCGACGATTTCATTGCATTCATTGGAAATGTTAAACTGCTAAAAGAACGAAAATCATAAAGTGATGTAGTGATTTTAAAAAAACTTAAGTCATAAGATATCTTAACTTTAAAAGAGTGTATCACCTAAAGATTAAAAGACATGAGAAATACTTAATAGTGAAGAATTACATTGCGTGAAAAGTTTAAAAAATATTAAAAGAGTTGCAAATCAACTTAAAAATTAGAAATTTGTTTACAAAAACAAATGTACCTTCATTTCACACATTATTTGTTTGTAACAGAATTAAATCGCAATTAACCGTTAGACAATATTTTGTAATTTATAAAAAAAAATGAAATAAGCAAAAGTTTTGATGAATCTTGAATTTAAATAAAGTAAGAATAGTTTAGCAAGAAATAGTCCTGTCATTTCTTCTTATGACTTGAACTTCTCTATTGAAAGAATTAACTTTTACTTGATGTCTTGGTCAGTATTACATCGTGCTTTTTTTTATGGTAGATTTCATTTCCATGACATTAGAGAACTACCTAAAATTAGCGCATTTGTCGAACAAATATTCTCCACATATTCTTCAAAGGACAGAGATCAGAACTGCTGGCTGGCTAATCCAACACAGGGATGTGGAGCAAAACCACTGTTTCATTGAATTGGGCACATTTATGAAGGCATTGTCCTGCTGAAAATGCCTCTGGAGACCGGCTAATACTTTAGCAAATGGTAGCAAACCATTTTTAACGTGCATATATAGCTGAAAGCAAATGAGTCCCAAATCCATGACCCAAACTTAGCCACTACCTTGGTGCAGGCTGAAAATGATACGCTTTTTTTCGCAGTTCATACCAATATCCACCCAAACATTAGTATAGCCAAGATTCCATTTTTTTTTCAATGAAGATGAATGAATGCCATTTGTAGCCATAGAACTTATAAATAAGAGACTACCCCAATCTTTGAGATATTGACGTGATTTTAAAGCCACGTTTTTTTGAAATTTCAGATAAACTATAGTTATGCATTATTTTATTCTTTTGAGAATTACATTTTTCGAGCCATGAAGGCCTGTTGCGCTCTGTACTTATCGTATATATATTGTTTTGTGAAGTCGCCGGCCTTTGAATTATTTTGCCTTATTGGTCGCTCGCGATCCTCTGATGCCAGATTTTGCCTTGTAATTTATCCATCTTGATATTATTCGATAAATACTGTACTTAGACCTCTTCAAGGTGAACTATTAGATATTTTTTTGACTTCCGTTTTTAATTTTCATTATTCAGTAACCTCGCCTGGAGTAATTTGTCTCTAGCTATGGGCATTTCGAATTTAAAACGTTATTGACTTTTATGATTCCTATTTATGGTGCTATTTTCAAATTGTGCAAATTAACGATTTACTACTCTACGAAAAAGAAGTAAACTTCTAAACTTTTGAGAATATTAGTAATTTTTAATCTTTTTGTTTTATATTAAGTAGTTAAATAATTCAACAGATTTTATCCGAAGAGATTGTGTTATCATTGTTCTAAGCTACTTTTGGCGTTTTCATTACTGTGAATGCAATACCTAAAATTTTACAAGCGGAAAACAATAACATATTATCTAAACTTTTGACTCGCGGTGTATTGAATCTATTCGAACGTAATTACAAACAGAATTCTTTTGGGTTTTTAAAAATATTTTTTTCACATGAAATATACTCTTGCTATTATATGTATATGCTCGAACAATTTTCTGTAATATTACCTATCGTGAAAAATATTTTACTTTTAAATAAAAAAAAAATGCGTAAATACCTTTGGTAAATTGAAATAAAACTCTTAACCAAAACTGTAGGTATTTATATTTATAGATTGATACATTCTCTTAATTTATTTTGTAAGAAGAATTGAAAAAATAGCTGAAAACAGACTTACATTTTAGAACAATAACGAAGACGCCATTTTTCTCTAGGTTACCTTTATGGCATGTATAGTGAGAGAGAAAGAGAAAAAAAAACACTTAATACTCGTAGTTTTAATATTGGCATGAATCGGCATTACTTTTCATTGCTTCCATTTTTGTAATTATTTTTTTCATTCCAGTGTAAAATTTTTCGATGCAATGGCAATCTTTTGATGCAATCTAATTTAATGGCAATTTTTTGATGCCATTAAATTAGAGAAAGGCTAAAAATGTTTCATTCTTATCGACAAAATTTAGACCTCTTTTTTGGGGGGGGGGGGGGGGAGCTTAGTCAAACTATGAGAAATAGGACTGAAATAAAAAGAAAATTCTAGCGTAGAGAACGAGATAGTGAGTTCGATCCAAGTCAATTCAAAATTAACACAATCTAAAATGGCAGATTATAAAATGATGTTTCAGTAGTCGCTTCGCCATTGTAGAAGTGACTTCCTCGGAGGTTTTATCATTTTCCTTTCATGAATAAGAATTATCCTTGTGAAACATCCTTCTAGAAGATTTTTTCTTTCTCTAGTCTATATCCCTTCTACGGATTTGATCTCAAATTGTTGCTATCACCTGAAAATAGAAGATCAGGAATGATTGTTATGGGGAGGGAGAAGCACACTTGGCCTTAATGAAGAGTTGTTTCTCTTGTGATGATCTATTTTTCATCTGAATGTTTAAAAAAAACATCTGCTAGTGCAAGATTAAAAAAAATTTCCACCTGGCGTATGTTATTGACGGTCACACACCAGGTGTAACATGAAAGATGCAGTGTGTGAGTGATGAGCTTATGTTTTGCAAGGAATAATTTTTGAAAGTATTTTATTTATATAAAATTTAATAAGCACATAAAATAAAACGAGTCTTAATAATCAATTAGAAGAATGTTTGTTGTATTAAATTTTTGTTTTGAATCAACTTATCAAAAAATATATGAAGTAACTGCAGCTACTAATTGGTAGATGTCAGTATTAAATATCCGATTTTTATAGAAGTATGAAAACCTTTTTTCAATGTTTGGAGAAAGGGTAAATTGCACACTTAATTATCTGGAATAATTAATTTTTATGTATTTCTGATTAAGATTATAATAAAGCAAAACGCTTTTAAAATTGTTTAAAAATTAAATATCGAATTTACTAAAACTATTCTGTTAATAGCAATGTTTCAATTTTAAATTTGTTATTCATACTAGTAACTCATGAATTTAAGATTTCCCTGTTATTCTGAGTATACGAAGGGGTATCGTAAAGTTTTAATTATTATTGAGAAATTGCTGAGATATCTGGATAAAGTTTATTCTGCTATTCTTATGTACATAATGTTGTAAATTATCTATATTAGTGTTGATTTGTTTGATTTTAGGAAGTAACCTGCAGTATCTTAACATTTTAATTATTATCCCAGGTTATTGTAAAGTTTTAGTTATTAATGAAACATAATCGAGATGGAAATTTAGTTTTTATTTTTTGCTCTAAATACTTTTTGGACCAAATCTAGCGTTTTTGAATCAGTAACAGACTTTTCTACATATTCACTATCCTAAGTTATATATTTCTCTCAACGTTTCTTGTACTTTCGAAGACCGTCATTGTAAAGCAGACTATGAACTATCTTCTTCATACTGCGAGTTACTTCAATCTACGGCTTTCAAAACCCAAACAATTCAACACTAACAGCTGCAGATTGCAACACTGTGCACATAAATATCAATTCACATGCAGAATAAATTTTATTCGGATATCTTGGTATGTCTAAGTAATAATTAAAACTTTTTTAAGATATCCCTTTATATCTCCTTTGTTATGTCTGTATTTGAAAGGAAATGTTTTAATTTATTAATGTAGCGCTTAAGAATGATAAATTGATAGAAAAAACTCTACCAATTCTCTACTTAATTTTCAATAATCATACAACATATTCTATGTGATTTATATTTTTCTCTTAAGGATTATATTACACCTGTGCTCTTTTTATTTATTTTCAGTCATTGTCAATGTGAATTATAAGCCCATACGACTACAAATCTGTGATACTGCTGGCCAGGTAATATGCATAGCTATCGTATTTCATTTATTTCTAACTACTTTTTTGTTGTTGCTTAATAGGGTCAATAAATATTTAAACGTAAAATAGAAACAGAAAATATTAATATAAAAGTAATATTAGATCTACAGTGGAGTTCACAACTGTTTTTTTCTCTATATATATAAAGATTAAATTCCATTATATTCTCTTCGTTTTTCGTCAATTAAGGGTCCAGTCCAGCTAAATTTACTCAAAAGAATTTCTACTTTTACCTGATATAATTCAAAGAAAGACCGGAAGAGGGGAGAGAGGAGTTAAGAAATATACAGGCTTAAAATATTCTCAGACAATTTTATCTAAATATAAACTTGATTTCAATTTGATTAGAAAAAGTATTTTTTTGACGAAATAATGGTTATTTTATTGATTCTTTTTATTTAAAGAAATTATTTTATTTATACATAGTTTCTTATGCGATACTTTATTTTAATAGTTATTTTGTTTACTTAAAGTTTTAATTTAATTTCTACAAAATTATTTAATTTTTCTATGTCATTATGAATGAAAATATATCAATATATATTAGTTTCCTTTTTAATATTGAAATATAGTTTTTTTTTGCCTTCTTTTTCTCAATCTTCAATATTATCTACTTGTAAGAAATTCTAGTACAGAATATAATCATAGATAACTTAGTACTTCATCTATAAAGTTCTATTAAAGTGACTCTTTTTGCTTATAATGATGAAATTTCTCCAATTTACCTTTCAGGTTTTGTAACAGTTGTTTGTTTCTACTGTATTATAGTCATGCCATTCAAATGCCTTTTTGTTATTGTTATTTTTATTTAATTTTTATAAATATAAAATGTTGAGCTTTTAAACAGCTTTCCATAAATAGACGTACTAATTATTGAACCAAAACAAAGAAAATGTTGGTAAACTATGATGTTCAAATATTTGAATAACTATAGAGTATAGAGTCATTTATATTATTTCAGAGCAAGAAATGTATGCTTTTCATTTTAAAAAAATGTTAATTGAGAAAAATGAGAATTAGTGATTTTTTTTAAAATCCGATACTCTAAAATTTTTACAATATACCTCGAAACTTATCCTCTCTCCCTTTAAATTAACATAGAATTTCATTTTACACTCTTGAAAATACCCTTCCTCCCTCAATTTTTTGCACTTTATTTAATGAAATAAGTTTTAAAAGATAAATAAATAAAAAAAAACCCTTCAGAAGAGTACTTATTCTCGAAATTTTACCTTGAAAGTTTCCACAAATAAAAAAATTTGCTTCATAAACTTGATCCTAAAACTCTTATATTTAAGAGTCAATTACAGAAGTTACTTTTATTTTAAACTGCAGTTTTGATGTTTGTAATTAAGTTGAAACAATAAAAAAAAAACATGATCATTAGTACTATTTTTCTCTCTTAAAGTTTTTAAAAATAATTTTGGTATTAACATTATCTTTTCATTTTTAAATTTAATATAATCCGCTAGTGAAGGTAATACAGCCACCAGTGGCAGTATCACCTGTAGCTATAGGTATCCGAAAACGTGATTCATGGATGAGTTGTAAGCATTTCGAGAAAATTCCTCGCATATTACTGAAGATAATTTAAAAACCAAATAAAATTAATAGTGCATAATCCCCCCCCCCCCCCCCCCCCCGTTTCTTAATCATCTCTAAAAAAGGTAAGCTTTTCAGATCAGAATAATAATGATTTTTTCAGAAACCATGCAAACAATGATAATTTTCCTGATGATTCTCAGGAAAGGTTCATCACACAACATATCCTGCTGGTGCACTGCCATAGCTTCTTCTTAACTTTCTTTTTAAAGTTGTCGAATCATATGCTAGTTAACTTTGGAATCAGCATCGAGACCATAAAGTGGCTATTTTACCTATTGAGTACCGTATTACCCTCAGGTACTCAAAATATATTTCTACCTGGTATACGAATTCGAGAATTCGGGTACATATTTTGTTTCGATTCGTTTATCTTTCTTTAACTCAGTTAGATATTTTGCTTGTCAACTTCTCAAAGATTAACTTCAGTTAAATAAGGAATTAAATTATTTATTTTCACGATATCCTTGCATTATAGCTTAAACATAGTTTTTATATTATTAATAAAAGAATAAAACAGATTCTTTAAAATGTTTAACTCGATAGAAAGATTTTCAAAGTATACTTTTAAGCAATACATCTTAATTTATTCAGAATGTGTGAACTCTAAAATTCTCTCTAATCAATACTAGCGATCAATCGTCATATCCGGTTGTGAGGGTAATATCAAACATTCATCATAAATGTGGGCGGTTATTCAGCGATAGCAATCATCTGCATTGGACTGTTACATTCAGATAAGGAAAGATAATTATTATTCATCGCATGCGTGCCTCCCACACTTTTCGTTGTTACTGACTAATGTCATTCCCATATATATCTCTTGCAACAGAAATTAGCCTTGAATAATACAGGTGTTGACAGCACGACTGCATTCATATTTCACGGCCGATACAATCTGTACAGATTTGTTTTTAGTTCTTGCTTCGAAATATTTTATTTTTAATTACCAGCATATGTTTCTGTGAATTTAACTTTTTTTTACGATTATTTTGACTGTTTATCCAAACATTTAAAAAAAAATTTAAATAAAATACTATTCTAAATGTGTATGTGAGTGTCACAATGAAGTTCTGCATTTTTGAAAATTGGTCTTATGAAATAACCATTAAAAGAAAGGTTTCATAAGAAATTAATTAAATTTTTGTGTCAATTAAGTCAGAATAAATTTTTGTCCGTATCCTGACATTTATATTTAAGTTAAGTAAACTCAGCAAACAATTGTTTCCAGCTCGATAAATAGTTAATAAAAATGTATACAGTTATTTATGTGTCTCAAAACAGGATTCCTGATTATAGGCATAAGCTCTTAAAGTGCTTCACTCTCTTATAGCCATGAACTCATAAAGAAGCTTTAATATATATAGGCAAAAGCTCTTCTGATGGGTCTTTTTTCTTAGATTTTAAATTATTTACCTGGTAAAATTTCGTATTTAGCTTAGTGAAAAGCAATAAACAATAGATTACTAAAAAAATTTTTTTTTAAACATTTCCTTAGTGAAAAGCCTTTTTACTAGGCTCTCAAATAAAATCAAACCTCTAATAAAATATTATGTCATGGTTTTCAATTTCATGAAAATAATCAATTTTGATTATAAGATTTTACTATTTAAATTTGCAAGAGTTGTTTGATATATTTTCTGGACTGTATATTAAGGAACATTTTTCATTTATTTAAAAATGTTACTTCCATAAAATAGGTATTTCTTAAAAGATGCTAATTGTCAATTATATTTTTCAGGATGATTTTGATGCATTACGCCCCTTATGTTATCCCCATACCGATGTATTCCTACTGTGCTTCAGCGTAGTTTATCCAACCTCTTTCTACAACATATATGAAAAATGGATATACGAAATTAGGCATTACAGTCCTTCGGTCCCTGTAATACTTGTTGGAACGCAGAGTGATCTTAGAACAGACATCAATGTACTGATAGAGCTTGCTGAATACAAGGAACAACCTGTGACTGTGCAACAAGCGAAGCATCTTGCCGCGAAGATTGGTGCTGTGACATACATAGAATGTTCAGCAATGACGCAAAGAAATTTGAAGGAGGTTTTTGATGCAGCATTGATGGCTGCTTTAAGAACTCCTAAATTCGAATCTCTGAGCAATGGTAATTGCTCTCAGAATAAATCCAACTGTGATGTAATAGCCAACAGCCAGAAATATCCATCTAGTCAGAAGAGGCGGAAGAGAGGATGGAAAAAACTGTGGTGTTTTTCCTGAACATATATTGTGGCGTGTGTGTTGGTTATTTTTCTGCATGAAAGATCTTCAGCTTCATACAGCTGAGTGTTGCACATAAGAGTGATGACTAACCGAATAATTTGTATTTCCTCTAAGACATTATGTCATTTGATATGATTGTAAATATCGTTACCATTCTGCAACAGTACATTGAATCCTTCTAACCTTATTTTGAAGTTCTTGTTTTTGAAGAGATATCGATGAACTGAATATGTTGTAAATATTAACTTATAAATGAGGTAGTGTCAGTACGATACAGACAAAACGAGTTTACATTGATGTAATTTATAAATTCAATAATCTATAACTATATTCAAACAAAAGATTATTTCATTGAACTGTTGTAGAATAGTAGTGATATAATGAGTTTTTGATTCTTCATTATAAAAATAAATATGAAGTCGAAGCCTACCACTGAGCTTTAAATTAATGAAAACGGAATTTTAATGTTATTTTGAAAAGATGTGAAAAACCGTTTGGAAAGAACATACGAAAATGAAATTAGAAGCGTATTTAGCAATTTTCTTGTTCGTGAACAAGAATATTGGGTATAGCCATGTTTTTCGTTTCATTTTATTTTTATGCTAACGGTTAAATATTAGATGCCGAAAAAGGTCATAAATATACAATGCAATTTATTAATGTATAAATTTTTAAATTCTTTACTTTTTAATTTAAAGTGCAATTATAGTTTGCAGTATTCAAATTTCCAGTAATCCGAATTTTAATCTATGCACAGTATTTGTAATTTTCTGAGATTGTACTTTTATGAAATACCAGCAAGAAAAGGTTGCTTTTACTGAAAATACGACCATTATGAAAAAATACTGAAATCTAACTTTATTTCATTATTTATTAATGAAATTTATAATTTATTTTAACAAATGATTAATTGATGACAAAGTGAAGTTATTTCATATTCATCTTTCAGTACGGCTGATTTTATTCAAATATTTACATTTCTTAAATGTAAGAGTTGTTTTCAGCAAGTAATCAAATCGTCATCTTTCACAAATTAGAGGTAAAAATGATCACGATTCAATATATCTATGTAAATTTAGATTTATGAACATGAGCCACTTTGTATTATTTATAAGCAAACAGAATTTTAAAATAAATTATATTTTAAGATAAACAGTGAAAAATAATAATGCTATTAACATGTATTAGAGTTGGGTGATTTTAGAATTATAATTACTCATGTGATTTAATAAAAGTAAACAAACTTAAAATTTCATTTATTGATAATTCAGTTTCATTAGTATTTATAATATAATGTTATCAATGTGTATAAATATTCCATATATATATATATATATATATATATATATATATATATGTATGGAATAAAATTTTTTTTTAGTGAAGATATCACATTCGTAGATTGAGTTGAATATATGAATATAATTATGTGAAAATAATTAAACCCAAAGAGCTTTTTCTAAATTTTAAATTATTTTGCGAAAATTATTACTACTATTTTTAGATATGTATATCGATTTAAATTCTTTTTTTTTTTTTTTTTTACTTTAACATTGTTTGGTCAATAACATTTTTTGTCTTATAAGATTTAACAGAATGTCTAATAATATTTTATGCAAAATATAGTAAGATCACAATCAAATTTCTAACATTCGGAACTCTATTTTAACCAATTTACATCTTCATTGAGTTAATTCGAACTTAAAATGCTTACATGAACGAGAGATAAAGAAAATCTGAGATAAAACGGAATTTGTTTTTAATAATTATCATCCTGAATATTTTTCAATATGACTTCTTTTTTTTCTTATCAATTGTGTAAAACTCTAAAAAAGTATTCGATATTGATAAGCATGGCTTCGAATTAAAAAAAAAACTTTATTTGCCTTTATATTTTGAGTTCATGATTTTAATTTTGATTCCATTGTTCTGGATATTCTGTTTTATTGTACATGTAAAAATGTGTCTGCTGGTTATAAGGTTTAAATTACACAGATAATATCAGGTAATAGTAACATTCAAATGTCTACATAAATTGCATTGCAAGCGATTTTAAATGCGTACAGAAAATCAGTCTTTGCAAATATTTTTTGTTTTTATGTTTGAATTTGGAATATTTTGAAACTATTGAAACAAATTTAAAAAGTTGCTAGTTATTTTCAGTCAATCATAGGAGAAAAAAAAAACCTCTCTAAAATTTTATAACACTATCTTTAATTTCTTGAAAGAGAAATGTGCGTTGCATAAATTGCAATTTGTTTTCCAAAATTGCAAAAATAGGGAGAAAATTATTATACATCCGCTACCTTTAGGCGAGTATGCGTTATTCATTTTAGATTACTTAAAAAGAAAGAAAGAGATGTCGCCGTATGAATAATATTTTTAAAAATAGACATTGATAGACCTGTCAACATTAAAATCGATTTCATTCCAGTCAATAAAAGAATCGATTCTGCTGATATACTGTTAATATGCCATTTTATCCCTTTTCGTCTACTCTGCTCCTCAGAAAAGTTAAATTTGTCATTAGTGATAGATGATTCACGAAAAGAAACTCAATGGCCGGATGACTTCCTTAACAACTGTATTTTTTTATTTATTTTAAAACTCGGAGTATAGATGATATTTTTTTGTTGCTAAGAATGGTAACAGGCAGGAAATAGCAAGAAAATGAGGTCGTGAAAGAAAGAAAAAAAAAATGCTTTTTTTTTTCTATACGAGACTGGGGGAAAAAAATGAAGATTCTTGTCTTTTATTAGAAACCTTTGTGTGCATTCGATTTCTAGAATGAAAATACATATTCGTTTTTAATTCGTTGTATTTTAAAATTAGTTTTACCAAATTTGGAATATTGTTGTTGGAAATCGAATATCATGTTAAGTTTTTTGCAATAAATAAATAAAAATAAATAAAATAATTACTGTTGATAAATATTAATAATTATGTAAATCTAATTTGTCATTTCTGTCGATTTTCCTTATTAACCTGCGTCTTGTCTACAATTGAAAATATAATTCGTGCTAAAAGTGTTTGTGTTGTTTAATAATAATAATAAAAAAGATTTAAAGAAGATCTAAGAACTTCTAGTGTGTGAAAAGTAATTTGTGTTAATAGGTTCGAGATTGCATCAATAGATAAATTTGAGTTATGAATGAGCTGAATCACGAAACCTGTCAGCTTAGTTTCAATACTGGCCAATGACTGATAAGAGGGGGAAATCTATGCCATTTATTGCAATTTTTTATGCTGTTCTCTTTAAGATAAATTAAATTATAAATTATTCATTTATAAATATCGGTTTCGTTTTAGATATTTTTAGTCGAAAGCCATTGCCACATGATTTTTCATAGATTTAAATTCTAGATAATACATTATTGATGCTTTTTTAAAAAAAAAAAAAAAATGCAGCATGACTATTTAATGAGAAGTCGCATTTCTATTCAAAATTATAAGTATAAATATAGATAATTTATTAAACACAGGCTCTTGGATTTTCTAAAAACTTTCAAAATGGTTAAATTATGTTTATTCATTGAAATTTTCTGAAGACCAAAGTGAAATAATTTTACATTTTTTACGTTATATATTATGAAATATAATACTTTGATTTTTGACATCCTATTTTTTATTTTAAAATGAAGAGAATGTACTCCACTTATATTTATTGCTTGAAATGTATTTTTTAAGTAACAAAAATTGAGATAATAAGTCGCAGAATTTTATATAAATGCAGAACTATACGGTGTTCAAAACGCAAGTTTGATTATTTTATGAATGTTATCAACGAAAGAGAATATGAAAAGCATTGCTTATTTCAGTTTTTTTTTTTTTTTTTTTTTTTTTTGCTCAGGAAGAAATTGTGTGATTTTGTTTTCCACTGTAGTATTATAAATTCAAAACATTTTTGTATGTTCTAAAACTCTACTTAATTCTTTGAAACTGATCTATTGAAAGACTGTTTATTTTATTTATATGTGTTTCATAAAATCCGCGTACTATTATGCTCAAATATTTATATATTTGAAAAAATAGCAATTTTTTTTCCTGTGTTTTTCGACAAATTTAAAGATTATTTTTTAAATATATCATTTTCTTTTTAAAAATACAAACTTTTCTATTTTATTTTTGTGTATTAGTGGGGCAATTTTTACCGTACATTTTTTTGTACAAATCCTGAATTATATATGTATTAATTCGATAGCATATAAATTATTTTCCACTGAATAAACTTCATTTATAACGATCGGGTATAAGATTTCTTTCCCAAAATGTCTTTTTTAAAATTTATATTAGACACATAAACTACTAAGAAAGTAACACAAATTGAGGAAATGAGACAGAGAAATGAAACAAACTAATTATGAATTTTTTATGAAACAAACATTTATAAACTATTTTCTATATATATATATATGTGTGTGTGTGTGTGTGTGTGTAGGAAATAAATCAAATCTCAATAAAGTAATATGTACAGTAATAGCTCTTGAATAGGGAACCTCTATTTAATGGACTTAAGCATCTGTTCCGGTGGGACTGTATATATATATATATATATATATATATATATATATATATATATATATCAATGATTTGCGCGAGAAAATATATTCACATTCAAACAAGTATTTAAATATTTAAGGCCGTGGAAAAACATTTAAAAACGAAAGTTTTTGCAAATATTTAATTTTTCACATGTAATAACTTAGTAATAAATACATTTTAACGAAAATATAGAAAAATACAGACATCTTATTTTTCAAATTATTTTTTTTCCTTCTAATGATAAAACACCGATCCATTATGTATAAGGACCAGTGCAGAATAAACTTGAATTTGGTTGAGTGACTTTGAGACAGTTTGAATCATTTCCGCAATGCTGATGAATCATAGTTCCGGAAACTTTCTTCTATTGTGGGAAATAAAACTTAATCGCAGAAAGTTGAGTCAAAAATTGTAGGCGGTTTTAAAATGTGAATGAAAATATCTTCTACAGAATATGCTCGAATACAGATGCAGCCATACATGTTTCGTGATCCAAGGCTCGTACGCATGTTAGAACCACAGATTCTTCAAGATCAGAATATATATCACTGTTAGTCTTATATTAGGAAGGGTAAGCTGACAGAGATGACTCTTTTAGGGTAAAGAAAAGTAAATAAATAAATTTCAGTAGGTTTATTTTTTTTTTTTGTGTGTGAGATTTTCGATGTTTTTCTTAGATTGAAGAAAATGCTGTGAGGCGTGAAGTTTATCAAAAAAAAAAAAAAAAGTAGCGATGAATCAAAACGACACGAGGTCACTCAACTAACTTCTGGAAAGTTTCCATTTTTTCTTCCCTTTTTTAGCCTGCACATTTTATATACCTACTCAATATGTCCCGACGATTATTTACGATTATTGTGAATGCATATTTAGAACTTTTATAAATTTGCTTTCATTCTTTATTAAGGTATCGGACTACCTTCGAAGAGGACTTTTTTAAATATTTGAAAAAATAACTTTTTATATGCATTATACTATAAGATATGACTAAAAACTTAAAATATAATGTACAATTTGCATAAAAGAATTGTTTTAATATTCAATCAGCTCAAAAAAATACATAAAAATAGCAGTAAAATGGCACTTGTGCAAAACACCAAAACTGAAATCTAAATTGAGATAAAATTTTATTATGATTAATTGAATCTAATTCAGGATTTGTGCTTCTCTCACAATTATAACCATGAAAATTAAATATTTATAGGAAGTCGTACTTTAACATACAGAAAAATCGTAAGAATTTGTGATAAGTTATGACTTTTATCATCAATAATATGCAAAGTGATCGCATTATAACAATAGGAGAGGTTCAAGTCCTGAATTAACTTTCATAGAGCATTCCATGAAATTTTCATAACATTATATACATAACTTTTTTCAATACGATGTTTTGCACTGAAGCAAAATATGAAAATCTTGATTTTGAGAAAAAGCTGAAAATACATTTCAACCCAGAAACTTACCTAATTAAATAAACATTTAACATTAAAAGGCTCCTGATTTGTAATGTTCATTATCAGTATTACTCAAATAAGTTATCTTTTTCTTTTTGATGGCTTTTAATACTTTCCTACGCTTACATTTAACAGGTGTTGTATAACGCTTCAATTCCCTGATTCGATTGTAATCCAACTTTTAGTATCCCTTTACAGTGAAGTAGGCCAGATTTTCAATGTTCAGCTTATTTAAAACGTTTAAGCAGCCTTGATGTCCTTCGTTGAATTGTATAATTGCATCATATGCACCCAATTTCACAGTTTTCAAACAAACAAAAACTTCCTTTAGTACTCTTTGTCATATTACACCATTAAAAGATTCATTTGCATTTTGAGTCTTAGGAAATTCATCTTGCATGTTGGAAGATATTTTGATAGCAATATTACGTAAAATATCAATGAAAAATTGACATTAAAGTTCCATTTCCGGTAGCAGAATGCTACTTCCAGTTCTAAAATTTGACACAAACTATTATTAAAATGCTTATAACTCAAGTTCTATGTAAGATAGAAACAAAATTGAAACTGTTCTAGAAAGCTAAGAAATCCGGCTTTAATAATAGACCGTAAATAAAAAAAAAATCGACTTTTTGTCCGAAAATCGCGTTTTAAAGGTAGGCGGATACCTTAAATATTTTTTGAACAACTACACAGTAAAACTTCTACCTTATAACATGCAATTTCTCTTAAAAGTCTTGGAATGTTCAAATGGTTATCAAAATAACAAAAATGATCAATATCTGCCATTGAAAAACGTTTTTTTTTTTTTTTTCTGTGAGAGTTAAATTTTTTTGTTCTTAATAAGCAAAATACACTACATTGCACAAATATATAACAATTCTTCAAATTAAATAACTACAGGAGTATTTTTAAAATATAAATAAATAATACATTTAAAAAATGTTGTACTCAATAATTGGAACTTTAATTTGCTTTGACTTCAAAGACCAAAAGCCTATTCAAAATTGTGAGATGTTAACAACTTTACTAAAATTTTAATTAAAAATTGACTTAACAAAGATGTTTGTGGAGAGAGAGAATGTTGGATTATCCACGATTTTCTCTTTACTGACCTCGGGATCATGTGAATTGCATAAAATTATAATTTCTTCCCAACCCAAATGAAACATGATTTGGTAAATTAGATGAAAATAGAAATGACGTGAATTAGAGATAATAATACATGAATGAAATAGATTGAAAAGAAAATGAAGGGAGATACAGGATAACGACTTGTTGATAAGGATTCATAATATGGACTGAAGCAATTTAATTAGTTTTGTGGATTGAAGAGAATTCCTGTTAAAGTATTAAGCTACGAAGCTACTGATAGTGAATTCCGAAAGAGTGAATTTAGGATTGTTGAACTAGGTTGGGATTCGAGACAGAGCGACATTAGCTATTCTCCAATGAAAATTAATAAAATAGTTTGGTTTGTTCTTACGTGTCTTCAATCGGAGTTCAGTTATTATAGCTTGAGATATTAGATTAAGATATGGCGCAAGAGCAATGTAATGAAGGGCAATCATTGCAAGAAATATTGTGTAATAACTGCCCTTCATTACTCTTCGCTACTCTGCTTTGCTCTAAACCTCATTGCACTACACATGCATTAACTGAATGCTAAGAAAGACAAAAATGGAGATTACACAATGAAGACCAGAGGGGTGTTATTTGTACCAGAATCAGGAACGCAGATCTAATGGTGATTGTGTTGACGGTTCTTAGGTATGGTACTCAAAATTAAGAAATGAGCTAAAAGAATAAATACTGGATAGCGCTATTATCATACAGGGCCCTGGAAATATACATCAGCTTTCACCTGGTCACTGTGGTCTTGTTGGGAATAAAATAAAAAAAAATTAGCAAAGAATAAGTTTTAATATAAATCAAAGTTTCAGAAGGTTTTAAATGTTAATCTTTGTTTGTTTGGTTTTAAAAGCAATTGTATCGTATTGCACGCTGGCTTCATTTTTCATTTGTACTTGGATTCGTTTACCGAAGCTAGGCGTCAATGAAGCGATTGGATTAAATATAAATTTGTATTAAGAATTATTTGTAAAATAATAATTCTAGTCATAAATTTTACCTTTATTTTTATTGTAAACTAGTTGAAATTTGTAATTACTAACAAGCTTTAACAGTTTTAACTAAGGAATTGTCCTCCACAAACAAAATTTGTTGAATATTGCATAAACTGCTAAAAAAATAATTAGAATTCATAAGAAAATCATAACATTTCAACAATAATAATGTTTATTACGAGTGGCTGCAGTAGCCTAGTGGTCATGGTCGCTGACTTGCAGCCCTTTGTTTTTTGTTGAGTCGTGGGTTTGAGACCTTCCGTGCTGCCGGGGCTGATGCTCGTTAAATATGTCGAGGTCCAAAGTCCTCCAAATGGAGAGGTGAGGATGTTTGGAGAGTGAGGTGTTAGCTTAGGTGCTGCTCTCGTCACTTGACCGAGGTTCCAAATTACGTGGTCTGTTGTCAATGGCCCTCGCGTTGCATTTGAAAGCGATGTTAATAAAGAATCAAATCAAGTCTATTTTAAAATACATTAAGAGCACAGGATAAGCAAAAATGAGTTTTAAGTAGTTGTAGGAATGATAGTGAATTTCTGCAATAAATTTCTTATAGCAGGAATGGTATGAATGAGATCAATAAGAGCCGCATTTCGGTTTTTCATATATTATAAAGAACTACACCATAGTTACATAATATTTAATGCACAAATTCTAATTTAATTTAATTAGTATGGTTACTTATTCTACACAAGTCTAAAATGTTTTGGAAGCTATTAATATACAGTAAAATATAGTTGAAATAAAGAAAATATAAAATAATTATTTCGAAATTTCAATAAAAAAAAATTCGATATAAAAACCAACGTTTTTAAAAACAACTTTTTATATGGTGGCAAAGTTTATTAGAGAAAATTATTGAAATATTAGTTAAAACTGTTAGTTATTTTTAACTTTAAAATTCACTTAAAAAGAGACATTTGTGAGAGTATTAAAAAATTCATAATACTCATAAAATCAAAACATGCATTTGAAAGTTTGTAAGTCATTCTATTAAAAAAAAAGAATGGGAACCAGAATTCAGAAAAAATTATTGTGGTAAGACATGGCGCTAAATATTGGAAACTTTCTTTCTTGCGAATGATTACTGACTAAAAGTCAGCAACCCTTACTATCTCGGAGATAGTAAAGGGGAGATAGTATCTCCCCTTTGTGAGTACAAAAGTTTTACGATACCTTATGCGGCGTGGGGAGTGCCCGGTGTTTCCAGAGGGGGAAAGAAATTTTTTCCTCAATCCTAAAAGCGCCGAGAGGAAAGAATATTTTGACTTATTAAAATTATTGAAATATTAGTTAAAACTTGCCGCAAACGTCTAAATATTGCATTGTTAGGCGAGTACGAACGATTCCCAAAATTTCAAAGCTCTAGCTTGATGGGAAGTTGGTTAAAATAACGATCGAAAATTTTGATGACACACACACTCACACTCACACACACACACCAAGTGAAATTCAGAAAAACGTTGTAATGTAATAAAAGGGGATAAGAATTTGTTAATAAAAAGAATAGCAATTTACGCATACCTTTGAACAGATCTTTAAAATTAGGCATAAAATTTGTTAAAGCCTTTCACAACTATAGATATCATTAAAATATGTGACCACTCATAAAGTTGCGCAAATATTCTGTGCCTGCATATTTTACGCACTCCGGTGAAGTGTTTCGTCATCAACGAGTAAACATTCGTAGATTCATTTACAAACAAAATAAAAAATACCGACAATCTGTGAAACAAAATATTAAATGTATATTTACTTAGTAAATTTAACACATTTTAGTAAAAAACGATCTGAAATAATAACAAAAAAAAAAAAAAAAAATAAAAATTAAATTTTCGTTGGAAGTCACCTAAACTCAACGAAGAGTTGCACTTTCCCACATTTGGAATATAGTTAGAAAATAAAGTGTTCAATATAATTAAAAATTAACTATATATATGATTAAATTTGCAAGCAGTTTGGAGGATTACAGGGGAGCGAAATCAGTAGAAACAGCTGCCACTCCTGGCAACTAAAATGTCCCTTACCCAATTAGGTAAATAGTCGAACTGGACTTGGATGACAGAAACGCGTAACTCATTCTATGCTGTTTCAAGTCTATACCTCACTTCATCAACCGTATTAGCTGGATAGGGGTGGTGGGGCAGTCTCTCAGCAACCCATGACCAGATGTTTTCAATGGATGACAGATCTGGAAACCATGCAGTCCAGGACAACAATCGAATACTCTGTGTGTCGACGAAGGTCAGAACACGTCGTGCAACATATGGTCTTGCATTATCTTGTTGGAAGATGACATTTGGCAGGTCTCGAAGGTAAGCGCAACCATTTGACGTAAAATGTTAGAAATGTACTGATCTGCTTTCAAATTACCGTCGGTCTTAACTAAAGATCCGCGTATCATGTACCCAATGGCTGCCCGAGCCATCACACCAGGAGCAGGGTTCCTATGCCAATATCGAAATCAAGCAGGTGACGAGCAGTCTCCGCGGAGCCTCCAGACAAGTATACGACCATCAGAATACTGCACGCAGAACCAGGAATCATTTGAGAAGACGACATTATGCCATTCCTGTATCTAGCCTTGTCGTTCGGCTCACAAAGTAGCCGTCTCTCTCTATGCTGCATTGTCAAGGGAATCCGAAGTAATGGTCGCCGTGCTGACTTTCCGCGCTGCTGCAAACGTCATCGCACCATACGAGTAGATACTAAGCGTGCTGCAAACATTCTCATTTCCTGACGAATGGTTGTACAGTTTTGCTGAGCCGACCTCACAATATGTCTGTCTTCTCGGGCGTTAGTCATAGGAGGGCATGGAGATCCTGCATGCCGTTCAGTATAACCCTCAGCAACCCATTGATTCCATATTCGCATAACAGGGGTTGGATCTCGACCAGTGAGACGGGCAATATCACGGAATGATAATACACACTCGACTGGCAACGATCCTGCTTCTAACGAATTTCGGCACTTACTAGTAAGCATTTCTTCTTATTTGAGGTTTAACATGATATTATTCTGAATAAACTCCGCACTTACAAAACGTTTTCCGAACATTACGCAACTTTTCTTTTATGCAGTGTTACATGTATCGTTTCTGCCTCCTGCGTAGTCAATGAACAGAAGTACTAATCATTAGTATATTCTAACCTCTTCTTCCTTTCATGTGATTTTGACGTTCGTCAGATCATATATCCTTTTTACGAAATCTTTTTTATTAAGAACAAAAAAATAAGCATTTAAATTATCAGAATAACTAAAAATCAAATTAAAAATATTATCCTAAGCTCAAAAATTCTAATAAAAATAATCCAAAAATATTACTTTAATGTACCATACAAAAATATTAATTCAATACAGGTATAATACATTAATTAAGAATAACAAGCAAATCAAGGAACTCTAAAATCATAACAAAGTGAGGGAAAAGGGGAAAAAAGTTTTAAAAAATGGAGATAATGTATTTAATACTGTTCCACACTTTGGAGAGAAAGAAATGTGTGTTTATACCAGTATTATAGATCTAACAATCACAGTTCAGTGAATTACATTATAACTAGTGGTATAAAACCAAAAATTAAGCAGAAGAACCAATTCAAAACAACAATTGAACTAAAAATAGGAAACATTCATTTAGGATAAAGTGTATTAGAGAAACCCATAAAATAATCTAAGCATATTTATACACATTATTCAATAATTTTAACTTAAAATGAGTTATAAAAACTATCCACAAAATCAAACAAAAATGATGTTCATATGTCTTCTTTCCAATATGGCTCTGTAAGGCTTTGTTAAGAAAACCCCCCAAATTATATTACTGATTGATAGATTTTGCAAAAGGCACCCACGCACGCACACACACATATGTATATATGTGTGTATGTGCATGTGTGTGTTTACTTAAGTGTAAAATTTGAAAAGATAAACATTTTGGTCGAACTAGAAATAATATTAATATTCGTATTAATCAACAAAGACATACTAAAAATTTTAGGAATTTAAAAAAAATTCAATAAAATTTAAATTATTCACTTTTATAATAATAAATTTGAAAATGTAGAGATAATTATTATTAAGAAAGTGCCTGACTCTAAAAGAAGGTTGTGGTTTGAAAATTATTATATTAGGACATATAAAACTATATATTTTTATGATTGTAATATACTTTAGTTTTTAATAAAAAAAATATTATTCAAATATTTAAACAAAATGATAACAAAGAATATTTTATAGAAATCAATGTTACTTGAAGCTCAATATTTTAAATAAAGTTAATGAGAAAATAGTAAACAAGGGAAGAAATAAAAAAAAGAAGAAAATGTTTGGATTTGGAAGCTATTAAAGAAAAATTCTATTTGTTAAATGATAAAATTGAAAAAGGCTCAGTAATTAAAAGTATTAAATACTTTATTTTAAATATGAAAAGAAAGAGATTGAAATTCTTAAGTATTTTATTACTTCTGAAAATAATATAGATTGTACTTGTTTTCATTTTGTTAAGTTTATATGTAATTATCTAGTTAATAAATATAAAATTTATACTTATAATAATAATAATCAAAATGTTGAATACTGTTGTATTAGATTCATGAATTAATCTCTTGATAAAATAAACTTTAAAAATAGTCTTAATAAGCATAAACCCTTTTTATATACATAAATTCCTATTATTATTATTAATAAAAGCTTTTAAATTTTGTAAAGATATGAGACGTATGTTATATAAATATTATAATTGCAAAGATTTACATAGTTATAATGATGTAATTTTAGGAATGTAAAGGTTTTAGTATTGAAGATTACCATCATGTAATTACAGGTGATCTAAATATTTTTAGGGATAAAAATTTGAGAGAAATTATGAATAAAGATATTGGTTTCATAATTATTATGTCTAACAACAATAATTTAATTAAAGAAAAAATTAATGAAGACATTGACAATTTTTTTACAACATTAACATTTAAGTATAATTTACCTGTAGAGGCTTTTAAAGAATATAAATTTTATATTAACGAAGAATTGAAATATTTGACTTTAAGATAAATGAAAGAAATATAAGAATAAAAATTTTAAAAGTTCTATTAAAATGTTACAAGATCAATTCATTGTTTGTTATATTGGTATGGTAACAGGGAATTATATGATTCATTGTAAGGAACTATATGTTGATTTGACGTTTAAGCATTTAATTAATAATAAAGCCATTATTAATGTTAATTTTAGTGATAGAGAAATAACTAATAGAATTAAAACTTTGTATAAAAAATAGGTTATGCTTTGAATTTGATCAAATTACCTCATTTATTTTGATTACTCATATATTTAAAATACTGACTTACCGTCTTTGGGATTGATTTAAATCCTCTCTAGTATTTAAAGTGTTCTTTTTGAATTATTGATCTTGAACAAGTTATAGAAATGAGCATGAGCAGATAACATAATATTTCTTCAACTTTTTTTTTTTTTTGATGTTTAAAAGAGTGTTGAAACGTTAATAATGCTTGATAAATCTTCATGTGTACCTAAATTACTCAGGGTTTTTTAAAATGAAGTTTATTTTTGATTAATCTGATTCATTTTATACATATAGGTGCGTTAAGATAAATGTTTTATTTATTTTTAAACTTTTTAATGAATTTGAGGTTTTTACTCAGGTATAATGTTATTTATTCACTAAAATTGTGATATTATTATCTTTTATTTCTTTAGGAGGAGACAATTTAAAGTTTGAGCCGGGAGACTAGACATCCACGCTACGCCCCTGGCAAATATTTAATAAATAACGCATATAAAAATTGCTTAACTGAATCCATCTCTAATCATAGGTCCATTGACAAAGCTAGGTGTCGCAAGGGGACGTCTGTCCCTTATCACAGCATGAAGGGGAAGCCTATTTGATGTTACGAAGCGCTAAAAAGTAAATTTTCGCATCCTCAGTCCATCAACATGAGTTATGTTGATTTTTTAGGCTAATAATTACAGTTCAAGCATTATGCATATATATATATATATATAATGATTTAGAAATCAATTAATAAAATTAATAAGGTGACGGATTTCAGCTTTCATGGTCGTTTAATCTACTTCAGCTGAGAGAGAGGGAGACAACATAATATCCATACTGCTGGAATCAAAGTTTCTCCTTTTAGTTTGCAGAGGAAACAGCATAAGAGGGCGCATTTTACTGTGCCGGTAAATTTATATATATAAAGTAATATTCTATAGTCTTCTCCAGGCCACATGGACTCCCGTGGAAGTAAGAATTCTGAGGAAATTTCTCTAAAGTCTATTAGTTTAGAGAATATATTTCTGACAGATTTACGAATTTAGGAAAGTGGATTCAAAACAGATTTAAGAGCGCGTGATCTAATAAATAAAAGGATACTTTTGAACTCATTACTTTTGAATTAAAAAATGGGGAAAAATTAAGAAATTAAATTACTTTTATACGAGATCGTTTTTAATTACAGTTGAATCAATACACACAGTACCCCCCCACACAGATATATATATATATATATATCTTTCACCACAGGGTCTCCACATACGAACACGATTGTCATCACTGCTGAGATTGAATCTGGATTCGTCGCTAAAGACGACCTGGTTCCATTCCGCTACAGTCCGCTTTCCTCGTGCGCTGCACCACTCCAAACGGAGGCAACTATGGGTGGGCATCAAGGGCAGCACACATAATGGGTGCCGCGATCCAAATGTCCTTCAGCCAGGCGCCTTCCTATGGTTCGAGAAGACACAGAGGCCCCTAGTGAAGGTGCTACCTGTGCCTGGATGGCGGCCGATGAAACAGTTGGCTGTACGCATGCATTTCTTACGATGTGGTGGTCTTCTCGACGACTGGTCTGTCGAGGACGTCCTGAGCCTGGTTTTCGTGTAAATAACATCTCTCGGATCCACTGGTCTCAACACCTCCTTACAACACAATCAGAGCGGCCTAATTGACGAGCTACTCGTCTAGCTGACTACCCAGCTTCCATCATGCCGATGATTCTCCCCCTCTCAAACTGCGACAGCTGCTCATATTGTCTTCGAAAACGGCGTAATGGCATGTCTACTTCAGCTCTTCCTTTGTAAATGATTCAGCACACTCAAACAAGCTTTGGTTTCCTGTTTTATACTCCATGGAGAACGACGTTAACGCCCTCTACCGGCTATATGTAATGCGCAATCACGCTGATTTTTTTCTAAACATTTGCATATCTCCCTGACATGTACCTTCATGCCAAGTTTCGTTACGATCCCGCAAGTATTTCATGGTGCGCTAATTTTTTTGCCCATGAGTATATATATACATATATATAAACTTATTCTATCAAATTTCGTCTACTACTATTATTACATCTAATGCAATGTTTTCAGATTTTGCATGGTTACTTTCAAATAATATATTAGAACATTTACATTTTCGACCTACAATTGTTATCTTAAAAAATTTACTTCGTTCTATCTCTATAGATTGTGTGAAACCTTGAAAATACAAAAATACCTAACGTAAGGGGACACCTACGAAAAAAGACACTTCTGTTGGTACCGGTCAATCTTAATATGTTTACCTCCTTATTAAGGGAGACTGAAAAAAACTTTCAAATTTAATAAAAAGGTAGAGAAATAAATGAAAATATAAATACTCTTTGTAAGAAAGATTTCATAGGCAATTTTGTTATCGTGAAATATAATTTTGTATGCATTCAAAAGGCCATTTCGCATTAATAGAATTTTAAACTCGGTTTTTCTGACTATTCTCATTAAGGATATGAACTGTGATAGCAAATTGTAAGACAATCCATGAGAGGGACCTATGGGAAATGTACGTGATTGCATCCATCAAAAATTAATTAGTTGAATATATAACAAATTACTAAATACGTAAAAGACGGCATGGTAAATTACATTCTGTTTGTTGTATACCTACTTATCCTTGTGTTCTGGCTACATTCCCATTCCGTTTCTTCGATGCCTGATCAGTTTTAATTGGATATGAGCTGTTCGAATTGTGAATTTCTCGCATCAAACTTTTCGCTTGACTGAACAATAAATAAATAAATTAAATTAAAAGTTAAAAAAAATAATAAAATAGATTTATGCTGAATTTTTCTGTCTTGCTCAATAACCGAGCTGCTTCTTGAAAACTTTATATTTTTCGCATAGATTTTTATAATTACAAACATTAAAGGACATTTAAAGTAACAGTAGTTTATTGGAATTTCTCCCTATTCATAACGAATACATAGTTTGTTCTTTTAAATATTATTAAAATAAGTTGACTTTGCTATTAGCAGACAGTTGTTTCGATCCACGGACCTCTGGACCCAGCAAGCGTCCACTGCGCCACTCTGCTGTGATATGTCGGACAATATTTGAAATTCACAAAGTTGTATTGCAAAAAGATAAGGTTGCTGTAATATATGAATGAAATTTTAAAAGTAAAGTGAGGGCTTTACAAAAGCTATAGAAAATGGTTTTCAATTCCTTTTTCTTTCATATATAATTTTTGGGTCAAATTTCCTACTTCAAGTTTAATTAGCAATAATTTTTTTAAAAAAAGTTGAACGGAAATTCTTTTTTACTTGTTTTGATTTAATTTGTAAGCTGTGATGAAAAAGTTCAAAATTTTTCGATATACCAGGAAATTTTTGAAATTTAAATGTCCTTAATTTTTTATATCCTTCATTATTTAAACTTTTATATACATATGTTTTATTTTAGTATATCCGTCTAGAAAGGATATTTCTGATAGATGGGAAATGTAAACTTGATCTTCAAGTTATATTATTATATCTAATGTAATGTTTTAAGTTTTTGCATGGTTGCTTTTAAGCAATGTATTAGAACATTTACTTTTTCAAACCAAAATTGTTGCCTTAAAATTTTTACTTGGTTTTATCTCTATAAATTTAGTGAAACCTTGAAAATACAGGAGTATCTCCTGTGAGGGACACCTACGAATAAAGACAATTCTGTTGCTACCTCTTTTTCCTAATGTACCTTCTCATTAAGGGATACTGAAAAATAAAACTTTCAAAATTTATAAAAAGGCAGAAAAAAAAATAAATGAAAATATAAATACTCTTTCTCAGTAAGGTTTAATTGGTAATTTTGTCCTGAGTGTTAGATAGTTTTATTACTAGGGAACAATAAAATAATAAAAATTTAATATAGTGGCTGGATTAGGTGCACGTATTACCACATTTTGGTGTATTCTATAATACAAGTATTTACATAAAAATATGGGAAATTTGTCTTAATTTTCTTAAATTTTTAAATTTTAAATTTTGAAATTGTAGTTATGTACAATTTGAATATAGTTTATATAAGTTCTCTGTGCAGTTAAAATGCAGTGGTTTCCAAGATGTACCTAAAAGTAATCTGAGATTAGAAATGTATACTACGCTATTGATTAATTATGCTCACTCATATTTTTCTAAATGTATTTCTTAGCTTGAAACAGATTATAAATACACGACAGTGAGATCTAGAAAATTCACTGGAAGGGTCACTAAGTCCTGTTTTGAACTTATTGATTTATTACAAGAAATAAAAATTAAAAGAAATATACCAGTGACACAGCCGAATTCCCTCCACCGATGCAGCCTAAATATGTCACCTCCTATTACATTTGCTCCCTTAAAAACATAAATAATTATCACAGATCATTGCAGCTCGTAAAATTAAATTATTTATAGTTTAATGTAAAATGAATAACATTCTACATGAGAAAACCTGAAAGTCAATAAAAGTTAAAATAAAAAAACAAACATTTATTAACTACTATATATTTATTTATATATATATATAAAATAATTTATAAATAATAATAAAGAAGTATAAAACAAATGAAAATGGAACCCAGCAGATCAAAAGCAATTCGGGCTGAGGACCGAATAAGCAGGTAAACTAGTTTTACAGACCTTCCTTTGTGACTGATGGGTTTAAACTGACCAATGTATAAAAGGCTCAATGTTACAAAATGCAAAGATAAAATTTATCATTCTTAAATTAGCAGGAATCAAAATTAAAAATTACAAAACTCTTGAAATGAAGATCAAAATGTGAGTAAACGTAAAACAATCTTCAAACTAACGAAAAAAGATAAGATAGTTCAATACAAGATATGTATAATACATTTTTATATTTATATATATCTATTATATTATATATATTTTTTTTTTTTTTATATATAATTGTTTGATATGTGTATTGTATTATTGTGTGTGTGGTAGTTTGTGTGGTGTGATGTGGTGTGTGTGTGTGTATTAGTGTGTGTGTGGTGTGTGGTAAAACAATCAAACAAACGAAAGCTTTAAGATGATACCAATACAGAATTAGGTGTAGGGTGTGTGTGTTAAAACAATCTTACAAACAGAAACTTCAAAGATGGTATCAAACACTAGGAATATTATATGTGTGTGTCTGTTAGAGGAATCATTATACTAAAATTTGACTTTAAATAACTCAAAATTTAAACTGATCACAACACTATCGCTGCACCTCTTTCTAAATATCAAAATAAAGTTAAAGAAATTATTTCACTTTCTACGTTCTCGTCTGTGGGTTTCAGAACTCAATCAAAATCAGACACTAATTGCAGTTTGTTGCTTTCAACAGATCGCCCCACCTCCTTTAAAACTCGAAAGTTAAATTTATTTCTTAATTTTAATAGAATATTTGTTAAGCATTTCACTTTTATAAATGTATTTGCTTGGTCAAATCTACTACTCTATTTTGAAACATTTCCGCTTTTTCAGTCGCATTCTGCAAATGTACATATGTACGTCCCTAAGAGGATGAGCTTCTACAGTGATCTAATGACCACCTGATGCTGCAGAAAATTATCCCACGACCGTTCCTGCTGCAACAGGAGTGTCTCCTGCGGCCCTCATCTCCCACTTGCCATTCAGTTTCTCTCCCCTCTGTTTTTTTGCTTCAGATTTCTGACTCTGAAGGGAGTAAAAGCAGAGCAAATTATGAGATTCAGTATTCTAAACGATGAATAGTCATATTGCCTTAGCTATCCTACTGGCATGTATATGTTGCAGTAGAATTGTCTAGAGTTTTCCCCAGATCCATAATAGTAGTTTCCTTTCGGATCTCTACTAGTGTTCTCATGTGCTCACTCTCATTTTCTCTGTAACTGTAGATTGATTGATTAACAGAAAATTTGAGACAATACAACGAGGATTCATTAACCCAGGCACTTTTTAATTCATGTTGACTTTAACCTTTAATATTTAAAAGCATTAATTATAAAATATATACATTTCAGGACTAAAAGATTGAAATGAGGCAAACAAATTTCAACACATATCTAATGTATAAATTTAAGAAATGTAGTTAACTAATTCTATACCAGTGATGGTATGCTGAAAATTTTCTTGTAGTTCTAGAAGAGTGGAAACCATTTTCGGAAGAAAACATTAATTCTTTTGGGATATTTTTCACTTTCTTTTTGCCATTATTTTCAAGAATAAGGAAGAAAATTCTCACACTTTTCTTCATAGACGTGCTGTTTGTCCAGTTCTTTTAACGCATTTTGATTATTTGAAATCGGTTAAAATAAGAAAAATTAATTTTTGTATCGTACTAAATTTAACATGAAACTGGATACAATTAGTGTGGTTTTTCTATTTATCTAAAATCCACCTTGATCAAATACGTGAAAAGAGGATGTATTAACGAGTTTAAAAACTAGTAAAACATCAATTAAAGATTTTATATAGTTATTTTTCATTTTACTTAATAGGAGTTTTTGACTTTTCGCCTACCCTATAATGAGGAAATTACTACTCACTCCTGCCAGATGTTACGCCTCCTTTTTCACACAAGCTTCAAATTAAATTAAACAAGTAAAAAGAATAGTCCTTCAATTTTTAAAATAAATTACAAATTAATCGTGGCAAGAAACTTAACCTATAAATTAAATATGGAAAACGGAACTGAAATCCATACTCTACAGCTTTTGTAGCCTCACTTTAATTTTGTTTCATATCCACTTCACAGTAACTTATCTTTTGTAATAGAACTGTAGAATTTCAAACTACTGTCTCACTATCGCAGAACAGAGTGGCGCAGATGGAGCTGGGCCATAACCCAGAGGTCCGTGGATCGAAACCACGCCTCTTCTTAATTTTTTTTTGATTTTCTCTATGGTTATCAATCCTCATTAAACACAAATCGCTTTCTTCAAGTTGTCTTAAAATAAAACATTTTTGAAGGAAAAGATTTAAGCATGAAAGCAAAGTCGTCGTTTTTAAAAAGTTATAAAAGATTAGTTAAAATACATAAATAAAAATAAATAAAAATTCATTAACTTACAACACTTATCATTAAATAAATTCTACACTTCTGATGAATAAAATACACAAATTATGGTCTTGGGATTATATTTAGAACAAACTGTGCATCTCGTTATGAATAGAGGATAATTCAATGAACTACTGTTACTTTAAATGTATTTTAATGTTTGTAATTATAAAACCTATGTGAAAATAGAATTTGCATGACAGCTGGTTCCTGAGCAAGACCAATTCAGCATGAATCATCTATTTTAATTAACTTTAGTATTATGTTTTATTGTTCAGCCATTGAAATTGAGTGGCGAATTCACTTGGACAGCTCATAGTCCATGAAACCTAATTCAGAGCATCAGAAGAAACAAAAGGATCTACATGAAGAGCATGGGGTTCACAGCATGTACAAATTTACCCTGCCAGTTTTGTATTTTAGTAATTAGATGTTTCTTATATTCAATTATTAATTTTAATGAGATGCAATCCATTTATATCAGTGCCTATGTTAGATTGTCTTACAATTTGCTATCCACGGTTCATATCCTTGAGAATAGTCAAAACTGTTTGAGATTATGAATCATAAAATCTTCTGCAGATGTCTTCTAAACTCTTTTCTATACGTTTTCGAATTTCACTTGGTGTGTGTGTGTGGTAGTGTGTGTGGTAATTGTGTGTGTGTGTGTGTTAGTGTGTCATCAATTTCGATCAATTAATTAACCAGCTGCATCAACAGCTAGAACTTTATTTTGAGGTCAGATTCGTACTCACGCTAATAATGCAATATTACACGTTGCGTAAGTTTAACCTAATATTTCAATAATTTTAAATAAGTCAAATATTCTTTCCTCTGGGCATGGGTTTGAAATTTCTTTCCCCCTCTAGATGCAGACACTCCTTCTGCATGTGGTTATCGTAAACCTTTGTACTCCATAAGGAATGCTGTCTTTCCTTTACAATCTCAAGAGGATGATGGGGTTTGTGACTTTTAGTCAGTAATCATTCATTCAAGAAAGAACTTCCAATATATTGGCGTCATGTCTTATCACAATATTTTTCATGTTCCATTTTTAATAGAATGACTTACAACTTTCAAATGCATGTTTTAATTTATGAGATATTATAGATTTTTAATACTGTCAAATGTCTCTTTTTAGATGTGTGTTAAAAAAAGCTAAAGTTTAACTATCATCATTCTCAATAATTTTCTCATAAACTTTTGCTACACTACTATAAAACGTTGTTTTAAAACGTTGTTTTATATCAATTATTCATATTGTATTAATCCCTTTGCCCCATAACGGTTTCGAAGAGTGGG
>BMAW01006734.1:1081947-1133827 GCA_019974015.1 Nephila pilipes
CATATATATATATTATATATATATATAGAGATGACATATATGATATATATATCTATTATATATTATTATACATATTATTATTATTATAATATACATATACATATACATAATACACATATATATGCGTGTGTGCGTGTGTGCGTGTGTGCGTGTGTGTGCGTGTGTGTGTGTGCGTGTGTGCGTGCGTGTGTGCGTGCGTGTTAAACAACTCAAAACAACCAAAGCTTTTAAGATAGATACCAAACACAAGAATATAGTGTGAGCGTGTGTGATGTAAGCCAAAACAATCAAACGAAAACCAAGATAGATATCAACGATGAAGAATATATATATATATATATATTACATATACATTATTATACATATATGTGTGTGTGCGTGTGGGTGGTGGTGTGTGTGTGTGTGTGTGTGTGTGTGTGTGGTTAGATGAATGATTATACAAAAAATTGACTTTAAAACAACCTCAAAATTAGGTAAACTGGAAGCTTTATCAAACACCATCAACGCTTTACTCTTCTAAAATCAAAAAAGTTAAAGAAATTAAATTTCACTGTTCACGTTCCTCGTCTGTGAGTTATCAGATAATAACCAAAAATCAAAATGGAGACACTAATCACGTTTGTTGCTTGTCAACAGGGAATCCGCCCGCCACCTCCTTTTAAAAAACTCGAAAGGTTATATTTTCTTAATTTTAATAGAATATTTGATAAGTTTATTTCATTTCACATAAATGTATTTGCTTGGTCAAACTCTACTACTCTATTTTGAAACATTTCCGCTTGTTCAATTGCCTTGAATGTAAATGTACATATGTCGTCCCTAAGAGGATGCAGCTATCTACATGATCTAATGACCATGCCCTGATGCTGCAGACAAAATTATCCAGCACGACCGTTCCGCTGCCCCCAACACGAGTGTCTCCTGCGCCCTGCATCTCCCACTATGCCATTCTGGTATTTCCCTCTCTGTTTTTATGCTTCAGATTTCTGACACTGAAAGGGAAGCAGAGCGAAATTGCTGAGATTCGTAAGCATTCATTCTAAACGACTGATAAGTCAATTATTTTGTAACTAGGCTACTGCGGCCTTAGTATATGTTGCAGTAGAATATTAAGTCTAGATTTTCCTACCCTGAATCCATAATAGTAGTTTCCTTTCGGATCTACGTATCTATGCATGTCTCATGTGCTACTCCATTTTCTCTGTAACTGTAGATTGTATTGATTAAACTGAAAATTTGAGACAATACAACGAGGATTCATTAACCCGGCACTTTTTAATTCATGATTGACTTTATAACCTTGAATATTTAAAAGCATTAATTATAAAATATATAGTACATTTCAGGACTAAAAGATTGTTGAAATGAGGGCAACAGAAATTTCAAACATACATATCTAATGTATAAATTTGAAAATATGATTGTTTGTAATTCTATACCAGTGAGATATGCTGAAAATTTTCAGTGTACTTCGTTAGCAGAAGAAGTGGAAACCATTTTCGGAAGAAAAACATTTTTTTTTGGGATATTTTTCACGCCCCTTTTTTTGCCATTTTTCATATTTTCAAGAATAAGAAAGAAAATTCTACACTTTCTGCTTCATAGACGTTTTGTCCAGTTCTTTTAACGCATTTTGATTATTTGAAATCGGTTAAAAATAACAGAACCAAATTAATTTTGTATCGTACTAAATTTAACATGAAACTGGATAATTAATGTTGGTTTGTTCTTCATTATCTAAATCACACCCTTGATCAAACTACGTAAGAAATGTAGAGGATGTATTAACGATTTAAAAAACTAGTAAAACATCAAAGATTTTATATAGTTATTTTTCATTTACTTAATAAGGAGTTTTTGACTTTTCGCCTTACCCTATCTTCACTGAGGAAAATTAATACTCCGCTACTCGTTACGAATGTTACGCCTCCTTTTTCACACAGCTACAAATTAAATTAAAACAAGTAAAAACAAGAATAGTCCTTCAATTTTTTTAAATAAATTACAAATTAATCGTGAAGCAAGAAACTTAACCTATAAATTAAATATGGAAAACAGAACGAGAAATCCATACTCTACAGCTTTGTAAAGCCCTCATTTAATTTTGAAATTTCATTCACATATCACAGTAAACTTATCTTTTGTAATAGAACTTAGTGAATTTCAAATACTGTCTCACCTATCGCAGCAGAGTGGCGCAGTGAAGCGTGCATAACCCAGAGGTCCGTGGATCGAAACCACGCTCTGCTAAATGTAATTTTTTTTCTGAAATTTAATATCTTATTTTATCAACTCCTCACTAAAACACAAATCGCTTCTTCCGTATTGTCTTCATTTAAAATAAAACATTTTTGAAGGAAAGAATTTAAGCATTGAAAGAGTCGTCGTTTTTAAAAAAAGTTGTAGCGAATTAGTTAAAATACATAAAAAAAAAAAAAATCTCTTGAAGCTTACAACACTTATCATTAAATAAATTTCACTTCTGATGAATAAAATACACAAATTATGGTCCTTTATAATTTAAAAGAACAAACTGTGCATCTGTTATGAATAGAGGATAATTCAATGAACTACTGTTACTTTTAAATGTATTTTAATGTTTGTAATTATAAAACCATGTGAAAAATAAGATTTGCATGAAGCAGCTCGGTTACTGAGCAAGACCAATGAATTCAGCATGAATCGATCTTATTTTAATTAACTTTAATTATATTGATTTTATTGTCGCCATTGAAAATTTGAGTGGGAATTCACACTTCGGACAGCTCATGTCCAGCTGAAACTGTTCAGGCATCGAAGAAACAAAATGGGATATAGCCAGAAGAATGTAGGTATACAACATACAGAGTGTAATTTACCCTGCCGATTTTACGTATTTAGTAATTTAGATATTTCTATATATTCAAATTATTAATTTTTAATGGATGCAATCACATACATTTACTGTGCCATGCTCAGATTGTCTTACAATTTGCTATACAGTTCATATCCTTAATGAGAATAGCGAAAAACTGCAGTTTGAGATTCCATGAATGAAAATGTTCTTGGAGTACCACAACTCTGTTTTTTCTATATTGTATTACTCTTGCCCCACTGAAAAACGTTTTCGAAGAGTGGAATTAAATTTTTATTATTTTATTTTCCTAGTAATAAAACCAACACTATGTATAAAATTACAATTAAACCTACTGAGAAAGAGTATTTATATTTTCATTTATTTTTTTTCTGCCTTTTATAAATTTTAGTTTCTTTTTCAGTATCCCTTAATGAGAAGGTACATTAGGAAAAAGAGGTAGCAACAGAATGCTCTTTATTCTAGGTGTCCTCACAGGAGATACTCTGTATTTTCAAGGTTTCTAAATTTATAGAGATAAAACCAATAAAATTTAAGGCAACAATTTTGGTTTGAAAGTAAAATTCTAATACATTGCTTAAAGCAACCATGCAAAACTTAAACATTACATTAGATATAATAATATAACTTGAAGATCAAGTTTACATTTCCCATTCATCGAAATATCCTTTCTAGACGGATATACTAAAATAAAACATATGTATATAAAAGTTTAAGAAGGATATAAAAACATGACATTTAAATTTCAAAAATTCTGGTAATCGAAAATTTTAACTTTTTCATCACAGCTACAAATTAAATCAAAATAAGTAAAAAGAATTTTGTTCAACTTTTTTAAAAATTATTGCTAATTAAACTTGAAGTAGGAAATTTGACCCAAAATTATATATGAAAGAAAAGGAATTGAAAAATTCTATAGCTTTGTAAAGCCCTCACTTACTTTTAAAATTCATTCATATTACAGCAACCTTTATCTTTTGCAATACAACTTTGTGAATTTCAAATATTGTCACATATCACAGCAGAGTGGCAGAAGACGCTTGCTGGGTCCAGAGGTCCGTGGATCGAAACAACTGTCTGCTAATAGCAAAGTCAACTTATTTTAATAATATTTAAAAGAACAAACTATGTATTCTGTTATGAATAGGAGAAATTAAACTACTGTTACTTTAAATGTCCTTTAATGTTTGTAATTATAAAAATCTATGCGAAAAATATAAAGTTTCAAGAAGCAGCTCGGTTATTGAGCAAGACAGAAAATCAGCATAAATCTATTTTATTATTTTTAACTTTTAATTTAATTATTTATTTATTGTTCAGTAAAGAAAAGTTTGATCGAGAAATTCACAACTGAACAGCTCATATCCAATTAAAACGATCAGGCATCGAAGAAACGGAATGGGAATGCCAGAACAAAGGATAAGTAGGTACAACAAACAGAATGTAATTTACCATGCCGTCTTTTACGTATTTAGTAATTTGTTATATATCAACTAATTAATTTTGATGGATGCAATCACGTACATTTCCATAGGTCCTCTCAAGATTGTCTTACAATTTGCTATCACAGTTCATATCCTAATGGAATAGTCAGAAAACCGAGTTTAAAATTCTATTAATGGAAATGGCCTTTGAATGCATACAAAATTATATTTCGATAACAAAATTGCCTATGAAATCTTTCTACAAGAGTATTTATATTTTCATTTATTTTCTACCTTTTATTAAATTGAAAGTTTTTCAGTCTCCTTAATAAGGAGGTAAACATATTAAGATTGACCGGTACCAACAGAAGTGTCTTTTTCTGTAGGTGTCCTTACGTTAGGTATTTTGTATTTTCAAGGTTCACACAATCATAGAGATAGAACGAAGTAAATTTTTAAGATAACAATTGTGGCGAAAAATGTTGTTCTTAACATATTATTTGAGAACATGCAAAATCTGAAAACATTGCATTAATAATAGTAGTAGACGAAATTTGATAGAATAAGTTTATATATATGTATATATATACCATGGCAAAAAATTAGCACTAGAAATACTTGCGGATCGTAACGAAACTTGGCATGAAGGTACATGTCAGGAGATATGAAGTTTAGAAGCAGCGTGATTGGCATTACATATAGCCGGTAGAGGGCGTTAACGTCGTTCTCCATGGAGTATAAAAAAGAAACCAAAGCTTGTTTGAGTGCTGAATCATTTCAAGGAAGAGCTGAGTAGACATGCCATTACGCCGTTTTCGAAGACAATATGAGCAGCCGTCGCAGTTGAGAGGGAGAATCATCGGCATGATGGAAGCCATGTCAGCCAGACGAGTAGCGTCAATTAGCCGCCTGATTGTGTGTAAGTGAGGTGTTGAGAGTGGATCTCGAGAGATGTTATTTAACGAAAACCAGGCTCAGGACGTCCTCGACAGACCAGTCGTGTCGAGAAGACCACCACATCTAAAAATGCATGCGTACACAACCGTTTCATGGCGCCATCCGGCACAGCAGGTAGCACCTTCACTAGGGCCTCTGTGTCTTCTCGAACCATAGGAAGGCGCCTGGCTGAAGGACACGGATCGCGGCATCATTATGTGTGCTGTCTGAGTCGACCCATAGTTGCCTCCGTTTGAGTGGTGCAGCGCACGAGGAAAGCGGACGTAGCGGAATGGAACCAGGTCGTCTTAGCGACGAATCCAGATTCAATCTCAGCAGTGATGACAGTCTGTATGTGGAGACTTGTGGTAGATATATATATATATATATCTGTGGGGTACTGTGTATATTGCAGTATTAAAACGATCTCGTATAAAAGTAATTTACTTTAATTTTTCCCATTTTTAATTCAAAGTACGAGTTCAAAGTATCCTTTTATTAGATACATGCTCTAAATCTGTTTTGAATCCACTTTCCTAAATTTAAATCTAGAAATATATTCTCTAAACTAATAGACTTTAGAGAAATTTCCTCAGAATTCTTCTTCCACTGGAGTCCATGTGGCCTGGAAGACTATAGAATATTACTTTATATATATAAATTTACCGCACAGTAAAATGCGCCCTCTTATGCTGTTTCCTCTGCAAACTAAAGAGAAACTTTATTCCAGCAGTATGGATATTATGTTGTCTCCTCTCTTCAGCTGAAGTAGATTAAACGACCAGAAAGCTGAAATCCGTCACTTATTAATTTTATTAATTGATTTAAATCATTATATATATATATATATATCATAATGCTTTGAACTGTAATTATTAGCTTCAAAATCAACTATAACCATGTTGATGGACTGAGATGCAGAATTACTTTAGCGCTTCTAACATCAAAAGTTCCCTTCATGCTGTGATGACAGGACGTCCTTGCGACACCTCCAGCTTGCAATGGACCTATGAAGAGATGGATTCAGTTCAGCAATGTTATTATTAAAATTTGCCAGTATGTAGCGATGTTCTAGTCTCCCGCTCAAACTTAAATTGTCTCCTCCAAAGAAATAAAAGATAATAATATCACAATTTTAAAAATAACATTATACCTGAGTAAAACCTCAAATTCATTAAAAGTTTAAAAATAAATAAAACATTTATCTTAGTATACTATATAAAATGAATCAGATTAATCAAAAATAAACTCCATTTAAAAACCCTGAGTAATTTAGGTACATGAAGATTTATCAAGCATTATTAATTCATACACTACTTTAAACATCAAAAAAAAAAAAAAGAAAACATATGTTATTCTCATCCATTTCTAACTTTGTTCAATCAATAATTAAAAGAACAATTTAAATACTAGAGAGGTTAAATCAATCCAAAGAGTTAAGTCAGTATTTAAATATATATAACAAAATAAATGAGGTAATTGATCAAATTCAAAGTACAACCTATTTTTTATACAAAGTAATTCTAATTATTTCTTATCTAAAATTAACATTAATAAGGCTTTTATTATTAATTAAAGCTAAATCGTCAAATCAACATATGTTCTATCAATCATATAATTCCCTGTTACCATACCCAATATAAAAGAATGAATTGTAAATTTTAATAGAACTTTTAAAAAATTTTATTCTTATATTTTTCTTATTATCTTAAAGTCAAATATTTCAATTTCAAGTTAATATAAAATTTATTCTTTAAAAGCCTCTACAGGTAAATTATATAAATGTTAATGTTGTAAAAAATTGTCAATGTCTTCATTATTTTTTTTAATAAATTATTGTTGTTAGCATAATAATTATGAAACAATATCTTTATTCATAATTCTCTCAAATTTTTATCCCTAAATATTTAGATCACCTGTATACATTATTTTGACCTTCAATACTAAACCTTTATATCTAAAATTACATCATTATAATCTGTAAATCTTTGCAATTATAATATTATATAACATACGTCTCATATCTTTCAAAATTTAAAAGCTTTTATTAATAATAATAATAGGAATTATGGAATAAAAAAATATGTTTTATTGACTATTTTGAAAGTTTATTTTATCAAGAGATTAATTCATGAATCTTACAACAGTATTCAACATTTGATTATTATTATTATAAGTATAAATTTATATATTTAAATCTGATAATTATATATAAACTCAACAAGAAAATAACAAGTACAATCTATATTATTTTCAGAAGTATATACTTAGATTCAATCTCTTCTTTTCAATTTAAAATAAAGTATTAATACTTTTAATATTGAGCCTTTTTCAATTTTATCATTTTATCAAATGAATTTTTCTTTAATAGCTTCCAACCAAACATTTTCTTTTTTTATTTCTTCCCTTGTTTACTATTTTCACAACTTTATTTAAAATATTGATTCAGTAACATTGATTTCTAAAATATTCTTGTTATCATTTTGTTTTAAAATTTATAATATTTTTTTTATTAAAGATATTTACAATCATAAAAATATATAGTTTTATATTCCAATATACACAATTTTCAAACCACAACCTTCTTTAGTCAGGCACTTTCTTAATAATTATCTCTACATTTTCATATTATTTATAATAGAATTAATTTAATTTATTGAATTTTTTAAATTCCTAAAATTTTTAGTATGTCTTGTTGATTAATACGAATATTAATATTATTTCTAGTCGACCAAAATGTGTTATTTTTCAAATTTTAAACTTATAACATATATTACATGACATATCACATATGTGTGCGTAGTTTGCAAAATCTATCAATCAGTAATATATAATTGGGGGCTTTCTAACAAAGCCCACAGAGCCATATATGAAAGAAGACATATGAACATCATTTTTGTTTGATTTTGTGAGGTTTTTATAACTCATTTTGGTTAAAATTATTGAATAATGTATAAACTACTTGATTATTTATGGGTTTCTATAATAATTTCTATCCTAAATGAATAGTTTCCCTTTTAGTTCAATTTATTGTTTTGATATTTTCCTTTAATTTTGGTTTATACCATTAGTATATGTAATTCACTGAACCGATTGATCTATATACTGGTATAAACACATTTCTTTCTCTTCAAAGTGTGGAAGCAGTATAAACAATATTCCATTTTTAAGACTTTTTTCCCCTTTTCCCTCTACTATGATTTTAGAGTTCTGATTTGTTGTTTCTTAATTAATGTATTATACCATATTGAATTAATATTTTGATGGGTACATTAAAGAATATTTTTGGATTATTTTATTTTTGAGTTATGTGATATTTTTTTGATTTTAGTTATTCTGATAATTTAAATGCTTTTTTTTTGTTCTTTAATAAAAGATTTGCAAAAGGATATAGCATCTGCACGAACGTCAAAACATGAAAGAAGAAGAGGTTAATATTAATGATTAGTATTTGTTCATTACGACACAGAGGAAACGAACATGTAAATGCATAAAAGAAAAGCAGTTCTGGAAAAACGTTTAAGTGGGAGTTTATTCAGAATAATATCATTTAAACTCAAATAAGAAAATGCACAGTGCTGAAATTGTTAGTAGCAGATCGTTGCCGTCGAGTGTGTATATCATTCCGTGATGATTGCCGTTCACTGAGATCAACCCCGTTTGTTAGAATATGGAATCAATGGGTTGCTGAGGGTTACATTGAACGGCATGCAGATCTCCATGCCTCCTATGACTAACGCCCGAGAAGACAGACATATTGTGGTCTCAGCAAAACTGTCACAACCATTCGTCAGAAATGAGAATGTTTGCAGCACGCTTAGTCTACTCTATGGTGCGATGACGTTTGCAGCAGCGCGGAAAGTCAGCACACGACCATTCGATTCCTTGACAATGCAGCATAGAGAGAGAGGCTACTTTGTGAGCCGAACTGACAAGGCGATACAGGAATGGCATTGTCGTCTTCTCAAGATTCCTGGTTCTGCGTAGCTGATGGTGGTCGCATACTGTCGAGGCCTCGCGAGACTGCTGTCACCTGCTTGATTTCGATATTGGCATAGGAACCCTGTCCTGTGTGATGGCTCGGGCAGCCATTGGGTACATGATACGCGGATCTTGTTAAGACCGACGGTAATTTGAAAGCAGATCAGTACATTTCTAACATTTACGTCAAATGGTTCCTTTCGAGACCTGCCAAATGTCATCTTCAACAAGATAATGCAAACCATATGTTGACGACGTGTTCTGACCTTCGTCGACACACAGAGTATTCGATTGTTGTCCTGGACTAGGTTTCAGATCTGTCATCCATTGAAAACATCTGGTCCCGGGTTGCTGAGAGACTGCCCCACCACCCCTATCCAGCTAATACGGTTGATGAAGTGAGTATAGACTTGAAACAGATAGAATGAGTTACGCGTTTCTGCCATCCAAGTCCAGTTGACTATTTACCATGGGTAAGGGACATTTTAGTTCGGAGGGCAGCTGTTTCTACTGATTCTGCCCCTGTAATCCTCCAAACTGCTTGCAAATTTAATCAATATATATAGTTAATTTTAATTATATTGAACACTTTATTTTCTTTATATTAAATGGAAGTGCAACCTTCGTTGAGTTTAGTGATTCAAACGAAAATTTAATTTTTTTTTTTTTTGTTATTATTTCAGATCGCTTTACTAAAATGTGTTAAATTTACTAAGTAAATATACATTTAATATTTTGTTTCAGATTGTCGGTATTTTTTATTTTGTTTGTAAATATGAATCTACGAATACTGTTGATGACGAAACACTTCACCGGAGTGCGTAAAATATGCAGGCACAGAATATATTTGCGCAACTTTATGAGTGGTCACATATTTTAATGATATCTATAGTTGTGGCTTTAACAAATTTTATGCCTAATTTTAAAGATCTGTTCAAAGGTATCGTAAATCTATTCTTTTATTAACAAATTTTATCCTTTTATTACATTACAACGTTTTTCTGAATTTCACTTGGTGTGTGTGGAGTGTGAGTGTGTGTCATCAAAATTTTCGATCGTTATTTTAACTAACTCCCATCAAGCTAGAGCTTTGAAATTTTGAACTGTTCGTACTGCCTAACAATGCAATATTTAGACGTTTGCAAGTTTTAACTAATATTTCAATAATTTAATAAGTCAAAATATTCTTTCCTCTCGGCGCTTTTAGGATTGGAAAAAATTCTTTCCCTCTGGAAACACCCGCCGCACCATGCCGCATAAGGTATCGTAAACTTACTCACATAGGAGATATACTTTTATATCTCCGAGATAGTAAGGGTTGCTGACTTTTAGTCAGTAATCTCTGCAAGAAAGAAAGTTCCAATATTTAGCGCCATGTCTTACACAATAATTTTTCTGAATTCTGGTTCTATTCTTTTTAATAGAATGACTTCAAAACTTTCAAATGCATGTTTTGATTTTATGAGTATTATGGTTTTTCACAAATGTCTCTCATGAATTTTAAAGTGTAAAAATTAACTAACAGTTTTAACTAATATTTCAATAATTTTCTCTAATAAACTTTGCACCATATAAAAGTTGTTTAAAAACGTTTTATATCGAATTTTTTTATTGAAATTTCGAAATAATTATTTTATATTTTCTTTATTTCAACTATATTTTACTGTATATTAATAGCTTCCAAAACATTTTAGACTTGTGTAGAATAAGTAACCATACTAATTAAATTAAATTAGAATTTGTGCATTAAATATTATGTAACTATGGTGTAGTTCTTTATAATATATGAAAAACCGAATGCGGCTCTTATTGATCTCATTCATTCTCTATAAGAAATTTATTGCAGAAATTCACTATCATTCCTACAACTACTAAAACTCATTTTTGCTTATCCTGTGCTCTTAATGATTAAAATAGACTTGATTTGATTCTTTATTAACATCGCTTTCAAATGCAACGCGAGGCCATTGACAACAGACCACGTAATTTGGAACCTCGGTCAAGACGAGAGCAGCACCCAAGCTAACACCTCACTCTCCAAACATCCTCACTCTCCATTTGGAGGACTTTGGACCTCGACATATTTAACGAGCATCAGCCCCTGACGTGAAGGTTCAAACCCACGACTCAACAAAAACAAAGGGCTGCAAGTCAGCACATGACCACTCAGGCTACTGCAGCCATCAATAAACATTATTATTGTGAAATGTTATGATTTTCTTATGAATTCTAAATTTTTTTAGCAGTTTATGCAATATTCAACAAATTTTGTTTGTGGAGGATAACGTTAAACTGTTAAAGCTTTAGTATACATTCAACTAGTTTACAATAAAAAATAAAGGTAAAATTTATGACTAGAATTATTATTTTACAAATAATTTAATACAAATTTATATTTAATCCAATCGCTTCATTGACGCCTAGCTTCGTAAACGAATCCAAGTACAAATGAAAATGAAGCCATGCGATAATTGCTTTTGAAACCAAACAAAACAAAGATTACATTTAAAACCCTGTCTTGGATTTATATTAAAACTTATTCTTTGCTAATTTTTTTTATTTTATTCGACCACAGTGACCAGGTGAAAGCTGATGTATATTTCCAGGGCCCTGTATGATAATAGCGCTATCCAGTATTTATTCTTTTAGCTCATTTCTTAATTTTGAGTCCATACCTAAGAACCGTCAACAATCACCATTAGATCTGTGTTCCTGATTCTGGTACAAATAACACCCTCTGGTCTTCATTGTGTAATTCCATTTTTGGCTTAGCATTCAGTTAATGCATGTGTAGTAATGAGGTTTAGAGCAAAGCAGAGAGAACGAAGAGTAGAAGGGACAGCATACAATATTTTATGCAATGATTGTTCTTCATATTGCTCTGCGCCATATCTAATCTAATATCTCAAGCTATAAACTGAACTCCGATTGAAGACACGTAAGAACAAACCAAACTATTTTATCTAATTTCATTGAGAATAGCTAATGTCGCTCTGTCTAGAATCCCAACCCAGTTCAACAATCCTAAATTCACTTTTCGAATTCACATCAGTAGCTTCGTAGCTTACTTAACAGGAATTCTCTTCAATCCACAAACTAATTAAATTGCTTCAGTCCATATTATGAATCCTTATCAACAAGTCGTTATCCTCTATCTCCCTTCATTTTCTTTCAATCTATTTCATCTGTATTATTATCTCTAATTCAGTCATTTCTATTTTCATCTTCATTACCAAATCATGTTTCATTTGTGGGAAAGAAATTATAATTTTTTGCAATTCACATGATCCTGAGGTCAGTAAAGAGAAAATCGTGGATAATCCAACATTCTCTCTCACAAACGATCTTGTTGTCAATTAATTCATAAATAACAGTCCACAATGTTACAACCCTGAATGGTCTTGGTCCAGTCGCCAAAGTCCAACATGAGTAACAACATTTTAAAGTATTAATCAAATCTCTGTAATTTAAAAAAATAGAATTGCTGACTAAGAATGAGTGTATTTTGCGCAATAGACTTACGAAAATATAAAATAACTACTGAAAACTCTTCAATTGCAAGATAGATCATTTTGTTATTTTGATAACCATTTGAACAGTTCCAAGACTAAGAGAAATGCATGTTATAAGGTAGAAGTTTTACTGTGTAGTTGTTCAAAAATATTTAGGTATCCGCCTACCTTTAAAACGACGATTTTCGGACAAAAGTCGATTTTTTTTTATTTACACTATTATTAAAGCCGGATTTCTTAGCTTTCTAGAACAGTTTCAATTTTGTTTCTATCTACATAGAACTTGAGTTATAAGCATTTAATAATAGTTCGTGGCCAAATTTTAGAACTGGAAGTAGTATCTGCTACCGGAAATGGAACTTAATGTCAATTTTCATTGATATTTTACGTATATTGCTATCAAAATATCTTCCAACATGCAAGATGAATTTCCTAACTCAAAATGCAAATGAATCTTTTAATGGTGTAATATGACAAAGAGTACTAAGAGTTTTTGTTTGTTTGAAAATCAGAAATTGGGTGCATATGATGCAATTATACAATTCAACGAAGGACATCAAGGTGCTTAAACGTTTTAAATAAGCTGAACATTGAAAATCTGCCTACCACTGTAAAGGGATACCTAAAAGTTGGATTATTAAATCGAATCAGGGAATTGAAGCTGTATACAACACCTGTTAAATGTAAGCGTAGGAAAGTATGTAAAGCCATCAAAAGAAAAGATCCTATTTGAGTAATACTGATAATGAACATTACAAATCAGGAGCTACATGTTAAATGTTTATTTTATAGGTAAGTTTCTGGTTGAAATGTTTTTCAGCTTTTTCTCAAAATCAGATTTTCATATTTTGCTTCAGTAAAACATCGTATTGAAAAAGTTATGTATATAATGTTATGAAATTTCATGGAATGCTCTATGAAAGTTAATCAGGATTGAACCTTCCTATTGTTATAATGCGATCACTTTGCATATTATTGATGATAAAAGTCATAACCATCACAAATTCTACGATTTTTCTGTATTTAAGCACGACTTCCTATAAATATTTAATTTTCATGGTTATAATTGTGAGAAGCACAACCTGAATTAGGTATCCAATTAATCATAATAAAATTTTATCTCAATTTAGATTCAGTTTTAGTGTTTTACAAGTGCCATTTACTGCATTTTATGTATTTTTTTTGAGCTGATTGAATATTAAAACAATTCTTTTATGCAAATTGTACATTATATTTAAGTTTTTAGTCATATCTTATAGTATAATGCATATATTATTTTTTCCAAATATTTAAAAAGTCCTCTTCGAAGGTAGTCCGATACCTTAATAAAGAATGAAAAGCAAATTTATAAAAGTTCTAAATATGCATTCACAATAATCTAAATAATCGTCGACATAATTGAGGTATATAAAATGTGCAGGCTAAAAAAGGAAGAAAAATGGAAACTTTCCAGTTAGTTGGAGTGATCTCGTGTCGTTTTGATTCATCGCTACTTTTTTTTTTTTTGATAAACTTTACGGCCTCACAGCATTTTCTTCAATCTAAGAAACATCGAACCATACACAAAAAAAATAAAAAACCTACTGTTCTATTTATTTATTTTCTTTACTCTAAAGAGTCATCTCTGTCAGCTTACCCTTCCTAATATAAGACTAACAGTGATATATATATCTTGAAGAATCTGTGGTTCTTAACATGCGTGTACGAGCCTTGGATCACGAAAACATGTATGGCTGCATCTGTATTCGAGCATATTCTAGAAGATATTTTCATTCACATTTTAAACCGCTCACAATTTTTGACCTAACTTTCTGCGATTAGTTTTATTTCCACAATAGAAGAAAGTTTCGAACTATGATTCATCAGCATTGCGGAAAATTCAAACTGTCTCAAAGTCACTCAACCAAATTCAAGTTTATTCTGCACTGGTCCTATACATAATGGATCGGTGTTTTATCATTAGAAGGAAAAATAATTTGAAAAAATAAGATGTCTGTATTTTTCTATATTTTCGTTAAAATGTATTTATTAATAGTTATTAATGTGAAAATTAAATATTTGCAAAAAACTTTCTGTTTTAAATGTTTTTCCACGGCCTTAAATATTTAAATACTTGTTTGAATGTGAATATATTTTCTCAAATATTATATATATATATATATATATATATATATATATATATATATATATATATATATATATATATACAGTCCCACCGAACAGATGCTTAAGTCCATTAAATAGAGGTTCCCTATTCAAGAGCTATTACTGTACATATTACTTTATTGAGATTTGATTTCTTCACACACACACACACTTACACACATATATATATATATATATATATAGAAAATAGTTTAAATGTTTGTTTCATAAAAAATTCATAATTATATTTGTTTTCTTCTCTGTCTCATTTCAATTTGTGTTACTTTAGTAGTTTATGTGTCTAATATAAATTTTAAAAAAAGACATTTTGGGAAAGAAATCTTATACCGATCGTTATAAAAGCTATTCAGTGGAAAATAATTTATATGCTATCGAATTAATACATATATAATTCAGGATTTGTACAAAAATGTACGGTAAAATTTGCCCACTAATACACAAAATAAAATAGAAAAGTGTATTTTAAAAGAAAATGATATATTTAAAAAATAATCTTTAAATTTGTCGAAAACACATGAAAAAAAATTACATTTTTCAAATATATAAATATTTGAGTTAAGGATTTTATGAAACACATATAAATAAAATAAATAGTCTTTCAATAGATCAGTTTCAAAGAATTAAGTAGAGTTTTAGAACATACAAAAAATGTTTGTAATATAATACTACAGTGGAAAACAACAAATCACACAATTTCTTCCTGAGCAAAAAAAAAAAAAAAAAAAAACTGAAATAAGCAATGCTTTTCTATTCTCTTTCGTTGATAATATCAAAATAATCAAACTTTGCGTTTTGAACACCGTATATTCGCATTTATATAAAAATCTGACTTATTATCTCAATTTTGTTATTAAAAATACATTTCAAGCAATAAATATAAGTGGAGTACATTCTCTTCATTTTAAAATAAAAATAGGATGTCAAAAATCAAAGTATTAGATTTTCATATATAACGTAAAAAATTTCAAATCATTTGGTCTTCAGAAAATTTCAATGAATAAACATAATTTAACCATTTTGAAAGTTTTAGAAAATCCAAGAGCCTGTGTTTAATAAATTATCTATATTTATACTTATAATTTTGAATAGAAATGCGACTTCTCATTAAATAGTCATGCTGCATTTTTTTTTTTTTTTAAAAAAAGCATCAATAATGTATTATCTAGAATTTAAATCTATGAAAATCAATGGCTTTCGACTAAAATATCTAAAACGAAACCGATATTTATAAATGAATAATTTATAATTTAATTTATCTTAAAGAGAACACATAAAAATTGCAATAAATGGCATAGATTTCCTCTTATCAGTCATTGGCCAGTATTGAAACTAAGCTGACAGGTTTCGTGATTCAGCCTATTCATAACTCAAATTTATCTATTGGATGCAATCTCGAACCTATTAACACAAATTACTTTTCACACACTAGAAGTTCTTAGATCTTCTTTAAATCTTTTATTATTATTATTAAACAACACAAACACTTTTGGCAGAATTATATTTTCAATTGTAGACAAGACGCAGGTTAATAAGGAAAATCGACAGAAATGACAAATTAGATTTACATATATTAATATTTATCAAAGTAATTATTTTATTTATTTTATTTTTTATTGCAAAAACTTAACATACTGATTTCCAACAACAATATTCCAAATTTGGTAAACTAATTTTAAAATACAACGAATTAAAAACGAATATGTATTTTCATTCTAGAAATCGAATGCACATAAAGGTTTCTAATAAAAGACAAGAATCTTCTATTTTTTTTCCCCCAGTCTCGTATAGAAAAAAAAAAAGCATTTTTTTCTTCTTTCACGACCTCATTTTCTTGCTATTTCCTGCCAATTTCTTAGCAACAAAAAAATATCATCTATAATCGGAGTTTTAAAATAAATAAAAAATACAGTTGTTAAGGAAGTCATCCGGCCATTGAGTTTCTTTCGTGAATCATCTATCACTAATGACAAATTTAACTTTTCTGAGGAGCAGAGTAGACGAAAAGGATAAAATGGCATATTAAAGTATATCAGCAGAATCGATTCTTTATTGACTGAAATCGATTTTAATGTTGACAGGTCTATCAATGTCTATTTTTAAAAATATTATTCATACGGCGACATCTCTTTCTTTTTTAAGTATCTAAAATGAATAATCATACTCGCCTAAAGGTAGCGGATGTATAATAATTTTTCTTCCCTATTTTGCAATTTTGGAAAACAAATTGCAATTTATAACGCACATTTCTCTTCAAGAAATTAAAGATAGTGTTATAAAATTTTAGAGAGGTTTTTTTTTCTCCCCATGATTGACTGAAAATAACTAGCAATTTTTAAATTTGTTTCAATAGTTTCAGTAAAATATTCAACATTCAAACATAAAAAAAACATATTTGCAAAGACTGATTTTCTGTACGCATTTAAAATCGCTTGCAGCTAATTTATGTAGACATTTGATGTTATTTATTACTGATATTATCTGTGTAATTTAAACCTTATAACCAGGACACATTTATCATGTACAATAAAACAGAATATCCAGAACAATGGAATCAAAATTAAAATCATGAACTCAAAAAATATAAAATAAAGTTTTTTTTTAATTCGAAGCCATGCTTATCAATATCGAATACTTTTTAGAGTTTTACACAATTGATAAGAAAAAAAGAAGTCATATTGAAAATATTCAGGATATTGATATATAAAAACAAATTCCAAGCTCAGATTTTCTTTTATTCTCGTTCATGTAAGCATTTTAAGTTCGAATAACTCAATGAAGATGTAAATTGGTTAAAATAGAGTTCGAATGTTAGAAATTTGATTGATCTTACTATATTTTGCATTTATTAGATTCTGTTAAATCTATAACAAAAAATGTTATTGACCAAACAATGTTAAAGTAAAAAAAAAAAAGAATTTAAATCGATATTATATCTAAAAATAGTAGTATAATTTTCAAAATAATTTAAATTTAGAAAAAGCTTCTTTGGTTTAAATTATTTTCACATAATTATATTCATATATTCAACTCAATCTACGAATGTGATATCAAAAAAAAATTTTATTCACAAAAATATATATATATATATATATATATATATATATGGAATATTTATACACATTGATTAACATTATATTATAAATATAATGAAACTGAATTCATAATAAATGAAATTTTAAGTTTGTTTACTTTTATTAAATCACATAGAATTATAATTCAAAATCACCCAACCTAATACATAGTAATAGCATTATTATTTTCATTTTATCTTAAAATATAATTTATTTTAAAATTTGCTGTTTATAAATAATACAAAGTGGTCATGTTCATAAATCCTAAATTTAATAGAATATTGAATCGTGATCATTTTTACCTCTAATTTGTGAAAGATGACGTATTACTTGCTGAAAACAACTCTTACATTTAAGAAATGTAAATATTTGAATAAAATCACGTACTGAAAGATGAATATGAAATAACTTCATTCTTTTGCATCAATTAATCATTTGTTAAAATAAATTATAAATTTCATTAATAAATAATGAAATAAAGTTAGATTTCAGTATTTTTTCATAATGGTCGTATTTTCAGTAAAGCAACCTTTTCTTTTGCTGTATTTCATAAAAAAATATATCTCAGAAAATTACAAATACTGTGCATAGATTAAAAAATCTTGGATTAGATGAAATTTGAATACTGCAAACTATGCACTTTAAAATTAAAAGTAAAGAATTTAAAATTTATACATTAATAAATTGCATTGTATATTTATGACCTTTTCGGCATCTAATATTTAACCGTTAGTACATAAAAATAAAATTTTTCCATGGCTCCAATATTCTTGTTCATCGAACAAGAAAATCTAAATACGCTTCTAATTTCATTTTCGTATAGTTGCAAAACGGTTTTTCTACATCTTTTCAAAATAACAAAATTGTTTTCATTAATTTAAAGCTCAGTGGTAGGCTTCGACTTCATATTTATTTTATAATGAAGAATCAAAACTCATTATATCATCATATTCTACAACAGTTCAACTAAATAATCTTTTGTTTGAATATAGTAATAGATTATTGAATTTATAAATTACATCAATGTAAACTCGTTTTGTCTGTATCGTACTGATACCTTTCATTTATAAGTTAATATATAAAATATTCAGTTCATCGATATCTCTTCAAAACAAGAACTTCAAAATAAGGTTAGAAGGATTCAGTACTGTTGCAGAATGGTAAACGATATTTACAAATCATCAAATGACATAATGTCTTAGAGGAAATACAAATTATTCGGTTAGTCATCCTCTATGTGCACACTCAGCTCATGAAGCTGAAGATCTTTCATGCAGAAAAATAACCAACACACACGCCACAATATGTTCAGGAAAACACCAGTTTTTTTCCATCCTCTTCCGCCTCTTCTGACTAGGATGGATATTTCTGGCTGTGGCTATTACATCACAGTTGGATTTATTCTTATAACGCTATTGCTCAGAATCTGAATTTAGGAGTTCTTAAAGCAGCCATCAATGCTGCATCAAAACCTCCTTCAAATTTTTGCGTCATTGCTGAACATTTTATGTATGTACAGCAATCTTCGCGGCAAGATGCTTCGCTTGTTGCACAGTCACAGGTTGTTCCTTGTATTCAGCTAAGCTCTATCAGTACATTGATGTCTGTTCTAAGATCACTCTGGAGTTCCAACAAGTATTGTTCCGAAGGACTGTAATGCCTAATTTCTATATCCATTTTTTCATATATAGAAAGAGAGGTTGGATAAACTACGCTGAAGCACAGTAGGAATACATCGGTATGGGGATAACATAAGCGTAGCGTAACAAAAAATCATCCTGAAAAATATAATTGACAATTAGCATCTTTAAGAAATACCTATTTTATGGAAGTAACATTTTAAATAAATGAAAAATGTTCCTTAATATACAGTCCAGAAAATATATCAAACAACTCTTAACTTAAATAGTAAAATCTTATAATCAAAATTGATTATTTTCATGAAATTGAAAACCATGCAATATTATGAGGTTGATTTTATTTTGAGAGCCTAGTAAAAGGCTTTTCACTAAGGAAATGTTTAAAAAAAAATTTTTAGTAATCTATTGTTTATTGCTTTTCAACTAAATACGAAATTTCACCAGGTAAATAATTTAAAAATCTAAGAAAAAAGACCCATCAGAAGAGCTTTTGCCTGTATATATTAAAGCTTCTATGAGTTCATGGCTATAAGGAAGCACTTTATGAGTTCATGCTATAAGAGAGTGAAGGTTTTAAGAGCTTATGCCTATAATCAGAATCCTGTTTTGAGACATAAATAACTGTATACATTTTACTATTTTATCGAGCTGAAACAATTGTTTGCTGAGTTTACTTAACTCTTAAATATAAAATGTCGTGATACGACAAAAATTTATTCTGACTTAATTGACACAGTAATTAATTTCTTATGAAACTCTTCTTTAATGGTTATTTTCATAAGACCAATTTTCAAAAAATGCAGAACTTCATTGTGACACTCACATACATTTTGAATAGTATATTATTTAAATTTTTTTAAAGTTTGATAAACAGTCTAAAATAATCGTAAAAAAAAAGTTAAATTCACAGAAACATATGCTGGTAATTAAAATAAAATATTTCGAAGCAAGAACTAAAACAAATCTGTATAGATTGTATGGCCGTGAAATATGAATGCAGTCTGCTGTCAACACCTTGTATTATTCAAGGCTATTTGTTGCAAGAGATATATATGGAATGACATTAGTCAGTAATAACGAAAAGTGTGGAGGCAAGCATGCGATGAATAATAATCTTTCCTTATCTGAATGTAACAGTCCAATGCAGATGATTGCTATCGTATAACGCCCACATTTATGATGAATGTTTGATATTACCCTCACAACCGGATATGACAGATTGATCGCTAGTATTGATTAGAGAGAATTTTAGAGTTCACATATTCTGAATAAAATTAAGATGTGTTTTAAAAGATTTTGAAAATCTTTCTATCGAGTTAAACATTTTAAAGAATTTGTTTTATTCTTTATTAATAATATAAACCATGTTTAAGCTATAATGCAAGGATATCGTGAAAAATATAATTTAATCTTTATTTAACTGAACTCTTGAGAAGTTGACAGCAAAATATCTTAACTGAGTTAAAGAAAGATAAACAAATGGAACAATATGTATCAATTCTCGAATTCTCGTGTACCAGGTAGAATATATTTTGAGCCTGAGGTAATACGGTACTCACAGGTAAAATAGCCAACTTTATGGTCTCGATGCTGATTCCAAAGTTAACTAGCATATCTGACAACTTTAAAAAAGAAAGTTAAGAAGAAGCTATGGCAGTGCACCAGCAGGATATGTTGTGTGATGAACCTTTCCGAGAATCATCAGGAAAATTATCACGCTAGTTTCTGGAGGAAAATCATTATTATTCTGATCTGAAAAGCTTAATTTTAGAGATGATTAAGAAACGGGGGGGGATTATACCACATTAATTTTATTTGGAATTCATCTTCAGTAATATGCAGGAATTTTCTCGAAATGCTTATAACTCATACATGAATCACGTTTTCGAATACCTATATACAGGTGATACTGCCACTGGTGGCTTGTACCTTCACTAGCGGATTATATTAAATTTAAAAATGAAAATATAATGTTAATAACAAAATTATTTTTAAAAACTTTAAGAGAGAAAATAGTACTAATGATCATGTTTTTTTTCTTTGTCCAACTAATTACAAACATCAAAACTTCAGTTTAAAATAAAAGTAACTTCTGTAATTAACTCTTAAATATGAAGAGTTTTAGATCAAGTTTATGAAATTTTTTTATTTGTGGAAACTTTCAAGGTAAAATTTCGAGAATAAGTACTCTTTCTGAAGGTTTTTAATTTTAATCTTTCAAAACTTATTTCATTAAATAAAAAAAATTGAGAGAGGAAGGGTATTTTCAAGAGGTAAAATGAAATTCTATGTTAATTTAAAGGAGAGAGGATAAGTTTCTGAGGTATATTATAAAATTTTAGATATCGGATTTAAAAAAATCACTAATTCTCATTTTTCAATTAACATTTTTTTTTAAATGAAAAGCATACATTTCTTGCTCTTGAAATAATATAAATGACTCTGTATCTATATTATTCAAATATTTGAACATCATAGTTTACCAACATTTTCTTTGTTTTGGTTCAATAATTAGTACGTCTATTTATGAAAAGCTGTTTAAAAGCTCAACATTTTATATTTATAAATAAATAAAAATAACAATAACAAAAGGCATTTGAAAGAGACTATAATACAGTAGAAACAAAACAACTGTTACAAAACCTGAAAGGTAAATTGGAGAAATTTCATCAATAAGCAAAAAGAGTCACTTTAATAGAACTTTATAGATGAAATACTAAGTTATCTATTATTATATTCTGTACTCAGAATTTCTTATAAGTAGATAATGTTGAAGATTGAAAAGAAGGCAAAAAAAAAAAAACTATATTACAATATTAAAAAGGAAACTAATATATTGATATATTTTCATTCATAATGACTATAGAAAAATTAAATAATTTTGTAGAAATTAAATTAAAACTTTGTAAACAAAATAACTATTAAAATAAAGTATTGCATAAGAAACTATGTATAAATAAAATAATTTCTTTAAGTAAAAAGAATCAATAAAATAACCATTATTTCTAAAAATACTTTTCTAATCAAATTGAAATCAAGTTTATATTTAGATAAAATTGTCGAGAAGTATTTAAGCCTGTATTTCTTAACCTCTCTCCCTCTTCCGATTCTTTGAATTTATATCAGGTAAAAGTAGAAATTCTTTTGAGTAAATTTATCGGATCTTAATTGACGAAAAAAAACAAGAGAAATATAATGGAATTTAATCTTTATATACACATCGATCAATAACTCCTGAGTCTAAAATTGAAAACAACATTTTTTTTTTTTTGCAAAATTTTTTTTATTCATCAACATAACACCTTTTGTTAATCACTACGTGATACAACGTTCCAACGCTTTTCCAAATCTTTTTTTTTTTTTTTCCCAATTTTTTTTTTTTTTTGCACAAGAAATCTTTTGTTGCGAGTAAATAGCGATAAACAGCTTGAATCATCGACTCTGTTCCCATCGAAAGCAATCAGCGAGCACCCACTTTAAAAAACTTTTCACTTCACTTCAAAAAAACCTTTTTTCCTGGTCCGATCTTACTTCAAAATTTTGAACGTTTCAAGCAAAGATTAGTACTCTAGAAAGACCTGGTCACTGGTTTACTACGAGCGCCACTCGTGTAGTTCGGCTGAGTTGAATCGATGTGTTAGAGAAAAAACAGTTGTGAACTCCACTGTAGATCTATATATTACTTTTATATTAATATTTTCTGTTTTATTTACGTTTAAATATTTATTGACCCTATTAAGCAAACAAAAAAGTAGTTAGAAATAAATGAAATACGATAGCTATGATTATATACTCGGCCGCAGTATCACAGATTTGTAGTCGTATGGGCTATAATTCACATTGACAATGACTGAAAATAAATAAAAGAGCACAGTGTGTAATATAATCCTTAAGAGAAAAATATAAATCACATAGATAATATGTTGTATGATTATTGAAAATTAAGTAGAGAATTGGTAGAGTTTTTTCTTATCAATTCTATCATTCTGTGCCACAGTAATAAATTAAAACATTTCCTTTTCAAATGACATGACATAACAAAGGAGATATAAAGGATATCTTAAAAAAGTTTTTTCATTACTAGACATTACCAAGATATCCGAATGTCCTTATTCTGTCATGTGAATTCGATATTTATGTGCACAGTGACAAACTGCAGCATGTTAGTGTTGAATTGTTTGGGTTTTGATGCAGATTGAAGTAACTCGCAGTATGAAGAAGATAGTTATAGTCTGTTTTACAATGACGGTCTTCGAAAGTACAAGAAACATTGAGAGAAATATATAACTTAGGAGGGAATATAAAGTACTGTTACTGATCCAAAACGCTAGATTTGGTCCAAAAAGTATTTAGAGCAATAATATAAAAACTAAATTTCCATCTCGATTATGTTTCATTAATAACCAAACTTTACAATAACCTGATACAATTATCAAAATGTTAAGATACCTGCAGATTACTTCCTAAAATCAAACAAATCAACACTAATATAGATAATTTACAACATTATGTACATAAGAATAGCAGAATAAACTTTATCCAGACATCTCACAATTTCTCAATAATAATTAAAACTTTTATCGATACCCCTTCGTATACCAGAAATAACAGGAAAATCTTAAATTCATGTTACTAGTATGAATAACAAATTTAAAATTGAAACATCGCTTTAACAGAATAGTTTTAGTAAATCTGATATTTAATTCTTAACATTTAAAAAGGGTTTTGCATTAATCTTATCAGAAATACATAAAAATTAATTATTCCAGATAATTAATGTGCAATTACCCTTTCTCCAAACATTGAAAAAAAGGTTTTCATACTTCTATAAAAAATCGGATATTTAATACTGACATCTACCAATTAGTAGCTGCAGTTACTTCCATATATTTTTTTTGATAAGTTGATTCAAAACAAAAATTTAATACAACAAACATCTTCTAATTGATTATTAAGACTAGTTTTATTTTATGTGCTTTCTAAATTTATATAAATAAAATGCTTTCAAGCATTATTCTCGCAAAAAACATAAGCTCATCAATCACACACTGCATCTTCATACACCTGGTGTGCTGACCGTCAATAACATACGCCAGGTGGAAATTTTTTTAATCTTGCACCAGCAGATGTTTTAAACATTCAGATGAAAATAGATCATCACAAGAGAAACAACTCTTCATTATAGCAAGTGTGTGCTTCTCCTCCCCATAACAACATTCCTGATCTTCATTTTCAGGTGATCAACCAATTTGAGATCAAATGCACGTGAGGATAGACTAGAGAAAAAGAAAAAAATCTTCTAGAAGGATGTTTCACAAGGATAATTTATTCATGAAAGGAAAATGATAAAACTCTCGAAAGTCACTTCTAATGCGAAGGACTACTGAAACATCATTTTATAATCTGCCATTTTAGATTGTGTTAATTTTGAATTCGATTAGGATCGAACTCACATTATCTGTTCTCTTACCTAAAAATTTTCTTTTTATCTCAGTCCTATTCTCTCATAGTTTGACTCAAGCTCCACCCCCCTCAAAAGAGGCATTGTTGTCGATAAGAATGGTGATTTTTTTTTTCTAATTTAATGGCATCAAAAAATTGCATTAAATTAGATTGCATCAAAAGATCTGCCATGCATCGAAAAATTTTACGCTGAATGAAAAAAAATATTACAAAAATGGAAGAATGAAAAGTAATGCCGATTCATGCCAATATTAAACTACGAGTATTAAGTGTTTTTTTTTTTTTTCTTTCTCTCTCTATACATGCCATAAAGGTAACCTAGAGAAAAAAATGGCGTCTTCGTTATTGTTCTAAAATGTAAGTCTGTTTTCAGCTATTTTTTTCAATTCTTTACAAAATAAATTAAGAGAATTATCAATCTATAATATAACACTTCTAGTTTTGGTTAAGAGTTTTATTCAATTTCTACAAAGGTGCATTTATGCATTTTTTTTATTTAAAGTAGAAAATTTTTCATCGAAAGGTAATATTACAGAAAATGTTCCAGCATATACATAATATATAGCAAGATAATATTTCATGTGAAAAAATATTTTTAAAAACCTCAAAAAGAATTCTGTTTGTAATTACGTCGAAAGATTCAATACACCGCGAGTCAAAAGTTTAGATAATATGTTATTGTTTTCCCGTCTTGTAAAATTTTAGGTTTGATCTGTTGTCACATGTAAAACGCCAAAAGTAGCTTAGAACAAACACACTCTCGGATAAAATCTGTTGAATTATTTAACTACTTAATATAAAAGAAAAGATTAAAAAATTACTATTCTCAAAAAGCTTTAGAAGTTTACTTTTTTTTCGTAGAGTAGTAAATCGTTAATTTGCTACGAATTTGAAAATAGCACCATAAATAGGAATCATGAAGTAATAACGTTTTAAATTCGAAATGCCCATAGCTAGAGTAAATTATCATCCAGGCGAGGTACTGAATAATGAAATTAAAACGGAAGTCAAAAAAAATTCTAATAGTTCAACCTTGAAGAGGTCTAACATAGTATTTTTGAATAATATCAAGATGGATAAATTATAAAGCAAAATCTGCATCAGGAGGATCGGGAGCGACCATATAACAAAAATAATTCCAAAGGCGCGACATCACAAAACAATATATATACTGATAAGTACAGAGCGCAACAGGCCTTCATGGCTCGAAGAATGTAATGCCAAAAGAATAAAATAATGCATAACTATAGTTTATCTGAATTCAAAAGAACGTGGCTTTAATCCGTCAATATCTCAAAGATTGGGGTAGTTCTTTATTCTTATAAGTTCTATGGCTAAAATGGCATTCATTCATCTTCATTGAAAAAAAATGGAATCTTGCTATACTCATGTTTGGGTGGATATTGGTATGAACTGCGAAAAAAAAGCGTATCATTTTCAGCCTGCACCAAGGTAGTGGTTGAGTTTGGGTCATGAGGGACTCATTTGTTTCGCCATATATGCACGTTAAAAAATGGTTTGCTACTACATTTGCTAAAATATTAGCTGGTCTCCAGAGGCATTTCAGCAGGACAATGCCTTTCATAAATGTGCTGCCTAATTGAAACAGTGTTTTGCTCCACATCCCTGTGTTGATTAGCCAGCCAGCAGTTCTGATCTCAGTCCTTTGAAGAATATGTGGGAATATTTTGTCTGACAAATGCGCTAATTTTGAGGTAGTTCTTCCGCCATGGAATGAAATGTACCCATAAAAAAGCACGATGTAATACTGACTAAGACATCAAGTAAAAGTTAATTCTTTCAATAGAGTCTGTCATAAGTGAAGAAATGACAGACTATTTCTTGCTAAACTATTCTGCTTTTATTTAAATTCAAGACCATCAAAACTTTTGCTTATTTCATTTTTTTTATAAATTAAATATTGTCTAACGGTGTTAATTGCGATTTAATTCTTGTTACAAACAACAATGTGTGAAATGAAGGCTACATTTGTTTTTTGTAAACAAATTTCTAATTTTAAGTTGATCATAAAAATATTTTTAAACTTTTCACGCAATGTAATTCTTCAATTATTAAGTATTTCATGTCTTTTAATCTTTAGGTGATACACTTTTAAAGTTAAGATATCTTATTAAGTTTTTTAAAATCACTACATCACTTTTTTATGATTTTCATTCTTTTAGCAGTTTAACATTTCCAATGAATGCAATGAAATCGTCGATTAGGAAATCTTTCATGATTCAATTGCCTTTACATCAAGTTAAGTCTTTATTCCGAAAACGTGATAAGTTACTTATAAAGATTTTTTTAATATTGTGTAGATGACCTACAAAACAACATTAGATTTAATAACTTTTCTTTGTTTTCATTTGAACAACATCAAACTCATCATTTAAAACTCTATTTTATTTTCCTTCACAACTTTTTTTATTTACGTATTCTCTTCTCGTTCTATATTAGGTTGTGCCAGATATAAAACTATGCAACCCCCCCCTGTTTTTCAATTCAAGAAAATTATTTTGTAATATAATGAAGAGTTTTCGGATCTGGATAAACATGAAGTATGGAAGAAGGCGATTAATCAAATAAATTATGCACTTGCAATGTTAAAATAATCCTCCTGTAACTCGGAAATATCTAGTCAGACATTAAAAAAAAACCATTTTTGTTTAAAAGTAAAATAATTCATTATCGTCCAGAATAATCATGTGACATTCATTTAGAGAGAAAAAAAAACTTAAAAACTATAGTTTAAATAAAATCTACTTAGAAAGTAAATTTTTTTGAATCTAGTGACTACTAGTGAAAATTTCCGATACAGACACACATTCAAATGAAATTTACGTGATATTCAAAATACTTACAACTTTTATTTTGCTACTGCAAGATATATATATATATATATATATATATATATATATAATGGGTATCAACATCATATCTATATGAATATTAAGTCTGTATGGTAGACGTCAGTTTGAAGAAAAAATTATGGAACGGTTTGTTCCGTCTGCTCTGTGAATCTAAAAATTGATCTTGCTAGTTTCCTTTAGTTTCCTTTATATTTACTTATTAGCAAATGTTTTATATTAATTAAAAGTTTCTTTTCACACAAAATCGCAGTTGATAAGTCTATCTTTTCGAATATCGCACTCTTTAGATCAAGTTATTTATTTATTGAGATACTACTCTCTTTGTTTTCAAGTTTGTAACCCTTTTATTTACAAGTAATCCGAAAATAAGTTAATTACAAAGAAAGAATTACATTCATCTGTGTCAATGTTAATGTGGAATACAAGAATTACTCTTAATAATCAAGCATTAATTTCAGATAGACTCCGCATCATTGTGTTTGATGTTTTGTATATTTGTTCAATCATCCAAGCTTCGCATTTTCCTATTGGCGTGAAGCGTAACTAAATGTACCATAAAGTGTAAATAAAGTTAGCCTAGGGACTATAATAACAATTTATATTTATTATTATTATTATTATCTTATGTTCATTTTGTCTTTAGAATGATTAACGATACTGTTGTAATAAATTACTGGTGCTGCACGAAGAGCCATTTAAGGAAAATAAAAATTTAACTAATTTAGCAAATTCTTTTTAATTTTAACTTTTATTTAGTCAAAAAAAAAGTTTCTATGGCTATCTTTTATAAACTTATATAGTTCATTACAAGTAATGTCCAATTTGTTGATCCATTAAATATGCGTAAAGAATTCCTTACTATTCCACATCAATATTCTATGGCAATGAGTCTCAGACTATAATTGACACCAGACCGTTTTCTACCATGATTCTCGTTTATTATAGAATTATGAGATTAATACCTTTTTTTAGGCTTCTTAAACGATGAATTTGATATGCTAAATATTATATTTATTCATTAATAGTGATTAATATTATAAAATTTTCATATTTAGCAAAAATATCTTTTTGTTAAGCAAATTGCTGAAGAATAACCGCACTTTAAAGCCGCTTCATGGGTTAAAAATAATAACATTCATTATAAATATAATGAGCATCTGTTGCAGGACATCTACCCTATGATTTTAGGTTGTTAAAATGTAACTGAAATATTTGCATTTAATAAAGAGTATTTTAATTTAGAGAAAACCAAACTTTACAGCACAAAAAAAAAAAAAGTTTTATGTATTCCAGAAAATCAGTACATCGAAAAATAAACTTTAGTTAAATGTAATGTAAAGGACTTTATTTCAGTTCATTTTCTATCACTGATGCAATGTAAATATTGTAATTCGTCTTTATCTCACATTTAGAGAAATACAATTAGACATAATCATGCCCTAGTTAAACATTTTTTTTTCTGATGATAATTTGTTTTACATTTCTTCAAAGTAAAAAAACCAAAGTTTTCATACATATATTTTTTTTAAAAAAAAATTGGTATTTTGTCAACTGAAATGTTTAGTTTATGCATTGACAAATTATCCATTTACTATAAAAGTATTTATGATGTAGATTTTACCGCGTTTACAAAGAGTTGAAATGAATATAAATGATTGATCGGAAAATACGGTTATAGTCTGATTAGCATATATTAAAACAAAAATTAACTTCTTTTTTTTTTTCCCTCCAAAAAATACCATTATGATTTGAAAACCCCTTTTAAAAAGCCAAAATTCCATCTGTTCATTAGCGTTTATTTTAAATAATTAAGAACTTTTCTAGAAATTACAAGAAAGCATGTATGAAAATCCAAATTCACAAATAAAAATTACAAACTTATTATAGTTGTGGACACGTACATTAATATACGAATAATTTTAATATACGCAGTAAAAAATCAAAAAATAATAAATTAAATCTACGAATTGACATATGTTTTGCAGTTATTTATATGAAATAGGTCAAAACATTTTTAAAAAGTATTCTTTAATGCATCCTTCATTATAACTCATTTACCTGTATGTACTTGTCAAAAAACATATTTGAGAAGAGAAAGAACCTTAAAATGTTATTTAGAAATGATTCTCCTTTGGCCTTTTTAAAGGCTGTTAAATAAAGAATTGACTGCATTTATTTTTATTTTTTATTAACATTCCATTCAATTTCCTAAACAATAGTTTTACAGCGACCACTTGTACATTACGATTTTCAGTTTCATCAACTTTTCGTGCAATCTGCCATCTTAATTATGAATGAGAGAAGGGGATGATCATAGAAATTTCCACGAACTTTTTTTAAGTCGCAAGCGTACATAGCTTTGCGTTAGTCTGACGGAACATTTTTTATTAGACACTTACGTATTTGGAAACTACGTCAATTAGTTCAGCCTGTTTTGGTTTTCCTCTTTTTTTATATATTCAAGGTATTATTTGTTCAAGCTTATTTTTAGTATTTATTTTAGGTAAGAATAAGTGCTGTTGCACACTAAACTTCTCAACTTACACAACATAAAATTAAATCGACATTTATATAATTTAAAAATATTGGTTGTAACTTATATATATACTGACACATATTTTCTCTCTTATTTTTAATCTTGAAACTGGATACGAAATAATTCATACAGATTATGAAATAAAGATAACTTTACAAAGAAACAGATCAATAAATCATAATTTTAGATCGTGTTATAATCGTGTGTGTGTGCTAAATAGTCACATTATCCTTCTTTTTCACCTCCCAACCTAGCTTCTTCATTACATTCAGGCTTTTTTTTTTTTTTCCCGTAGGGTAGCGATGTTCAAGCTGAGATTTTTTTTTCAACATTAAACCTGAATCTTGATAAAGAAAAAATTCTGCATATCACTGATTGATTGATTCATCTTTATATTTGATAATTTTATTTTTCAATTGAAAAATGTTAAATATTTTACAAATTTTTTCATATGATGGCAAATGAAATTTGTAAAAAATGACGGCAGATGAAAGCAGGACGCCTTGGCAGTCCGTTCCATTGTTCTGATTTTTTCCGGGGTGGCGTACAGTGGGCGGTGGATTCTTGGAATGGTGGGAGGGTGTAAGAGTCAGGAAAAAAGGAACAAACTCTACTATCGGTTAGTGGTTCAGTGTTGATTCTCAGAAATGATGGAGAGAAGAGATGAAAATAAGTACTATCGGTCTTCGAATCCTAACACGTTTGAGTAAATTACCTTTCAAAAAATGGAAAGAAATTTAAGTTCACTACAAACGACTTTCATTTTCTCAGAGTTCACCATAAACATTTAAAACAAACATTACTTAAACAGAAGTTGTTGAGTGACTAGAGAAAAGATTCAGCATCACGAAAAAGTTCACTATATTGAGATTCCACTGTATTTCAAAAATCGGAGACAATATATAATCTGGTACAAACCGTAGATACTTTTAATTCATTAAGCGTCCATTTAAAAAATGAATACAAATTAATGCAATAATCAAGTTTTAAGAAGGAAGTAGACATTTCGTAAGATTATCACGGACCAAAAAATGGCTATTAGGTGGACATTTAACCATCTTTACTTAATTTATTTTTTAATAAAGGTTATTTCATTATCTCAAGAAACAAATCCATATTTACACATCAATATGTTGTGATTTTTTTAAAATAAATTGAATAAGTGATGGTACCACATGTGATGTTAAAAACTTAGTTTAATCTATGCATTGTGCTGAATCATATAAACTAAGTTTTCAAATTTGTCAACAAGTAATGAATGTTAGCTCTAGTTATAATCTACTTCAAATTTTCCATCATGCTTGTCAAAGCCATATTTTGTTTCGATCTAAATAACAGATTGACTTTGTATTTAAAAAAGATCAAGATATCGTCTGATGTTACGTTTTATTTGATTGCATTAAATTGGTGAAAAAAATAATAGAAAAGAACAATCTACCATTTTTTTTCCACTCAATTTTTTTTTCTACTTTTATGACACACAACTAACAAAATCCAAACCAGCTATTTACTGCATATACTGAAATTGCTGAAGCTTAAAATTTTCATCTGCTACAAATTTTTTAATTATATTAATGAGATTTTGCATTGGGCTACTTGTGATTACTCTTCACTAACTCAGAGACATTTAGTAAATTAAATACATAAAATTACATAAATTTTTCCCAACCAAAATGAAACGTGATTAGGTTTATTAAAATGAAGATAAGAAGGAAGTGTGTATTGGATTAGAGACAGTATTGTGTAAGCGAAACAGAATTGAAAGGAAAAGAGAACGAGGATAGAGAATAACGACAAGATATATAATTGTAGATTGATTGAATCATTGTAATAATCATTTGGATTGAAGAGTTCTAGTTAAAGTAATAAGATTTGGAATCTGCTTGAACTGGAACGATTGATTTGGTGTTAAGATTTCGTTATTAGAATTTAAACTAAGATTGATTGAGTTAAGAGGGTTTCGAGCGACCTTGCATTTTCTTTGGTAGGTACTCAAGTGTGTTGTTCTTCCCTACGTATCTTCAATTGGAATTTTGAATTTATTGACTGGTATAATTAGATTTTAAGAGGGCTTTAAGTTAAATTGTAGCAGGATACGTAACATACTTTTGTATGCTGATCCATCAAACAAATTCGGTATAATATCTTCGATCACACAAGTCAATAATTTTACACAAATACAGATATTTAAATATACAGGTATCCCAATGTTAAAAGTTTGACTTGCATTATGTTTTTATTTTTTTAAAAGTGTATGTGCATGAAGAGTATTTAAATTTGGCGTGTAAAAAAAGATCATTTTTCCTAGTCGAAGGCGTCTCAGCTACTTTATGGCTCCAATTGTTCAGAAATAAAAATTTGGGAAATTCTGATCGAACATTGTAGGTAGATTTAAGGTGATGTATATTTTTCATGAAAGGTAGATTATGAGTTCAACCATCATGATGGAAATTACAAAATCATTTACGAGTAAAGAATTAAAGTAGGTAGATTCCTCTATTTGATTTTCTCCCGATAACAATACGTTCGAATCCAATGATCGGATTCGAATGCAATTTGAACACATGCTACTCGACCATTCTCTACATAATTCTGCACAAAAAAAAATAATAATAATTGAATTAAAAGTTCTACAATTTTGCAAAGAACATGCGCCAAGACGCGCTTCCTTTATACATTAAATTACTTCCAATTAAATATGAGATATAAAGTAAACGATGAAATATCGAAAATTCCTTCCGATATCAAAGGAAAATGATAAATTATTAAATGGAATATATTGCCAAATGTAATTAAAATTATAAACGATAAAAAAAATTGAGAAGTGATCAAGTACTCCAAAAGTGATCTTATCTGTCAAACGCCCTGCACCTAAACAATAGATCCTTGGGTGAAGAAAAAAGATTCATGATGAGAAAATTTCAATTTTTAGAGTTCATTAACCATTTTGATTAAATTAATTTATTAATCCATTAACACTTCGACCAGTTCCCTTTGGGTTAAGAGTGATGTCAGGGTTGTTCAACTGTGATGAAAATTACAAAATTACTACCGATTTTTTTTTAATTTAACATTTTTTTTAGGACTGACTTTTCTTGAAAAGCACAAGTTTCAAAACTCGAATGCAGAACCAAGAAAATGTTCAAGCTTGAAAGAAGTATCTGTATTATTCTACGAACTAAACACACAACTAAATAAATAAATTTGACGAATGTCCTTTTTTTTCAGAGAAACAGACTGATAAGCTTGTTTCATAAGCTTTCATCATACAATATTTAATTGCTCGTATTTTTTTGTCCCTCAAGAATGTCAGAAACTTCAGATTTGGAACTAACAAGACTATCCGATAACGATGACTTTTACGAGTTGCAAGCTTAAGACCGTACTAACATATAAGAAGAAATGCCTCAGATAAGGAAACACAATTTCTGGTCTTTGTAATCATGAGAACGGGCGTGGTTGGTTCTCAAGAATAACCATAGAATCTTAAGGAATTTAGCTGAGAGAAAATGTTTTAATATTTCAAGTTAAAAAAGAAAACTTCCAGCAGCGTACAACGAGAAGACATTTGTTATTTGTTTATCTTTTAAAAAAGTTCCATACAAATTAAGGAAAATATTCTTTGAACAAAAACTGAAATGCGTTCTTATTTTTTTTATCTAAAATCAATGAAAAATGAAGAGTCCTTAAATAACCCTCCAGAAATCTATCTGAAAAATGATGGCTTTACTATACAAATTCAAAATGTAAAAAAAAAGAGAGATTGTAGAGATCATAAAATCCTTACTTTTGCCGAAAAGGTGAGCCATCTCTTTGATTTAAGTACTTGATTAGAAAAAACTGCTGTGGCTGAATTCATTTCCAGTTATAAACTTGTTCATTTCATCACTCACAGACAAACACACTCAACAGAATAGATAAACATTCAGATATACACAGACATTTCTTCAGTCCAAATCATAGCATTATTCATACATGGCCGTATCTTTTCTTTTCTTGCCTTCACCCCACAAAAAAGGATTTCAACAACATTTTTTTTTTTTTCAAGCAGGATCATATGGTCTTATAAATCACACACAACCTCGTTATTTCTTCCCGTAGCGAAGTAAGAATGCTCTAGAAATTTAGCGTCAATCAATTCAAAAAAATCTCGCCAAAACCTAACAATCCTTATATTCTTAATCTTGTAGAAAAATATTTTTTCTTGATGATATTCAAAAATATATATAAAAAGAAAAAATATTCCTTCAAACAAAAACAAAAATTTTTCTTGAAAGACAAATTAATAAATTTTAAACAAAATAAGCTTTGTTTTTTTGATTTATAGACAAGATATATCAGAAAAGTAATAAGAAGTTGCATTGTAATAGATATTCGACGATTATTGGAAATCTACAGTCATAAAATTTAGAGCGGTCATAAAATAATAGTGAATTTGTTCACAACTAGAGAAAAACAATATCTAGTAGATGATTTGAAAAAATGAACAAAATTATCACTACAAATTCCAAATGCATTTTTTCTCCATAACAAAAACAACATGAAGTCATCCATCTACAACAACCTAAAATTTCTCTCTCACCCGTGAAGCTAAAAAAAGGAGGTGAACAGATCATCTAGAATTAGTAGACACTGAATAAGAAAAATCTGTTCAATTATGTATATGGATGAAATAAGACAGACTTTTCTACGTGATGCCAATAGAAAATTTGAAAATTATTCTTAATTTAATGAGCTGCAGCACTTGATTATATCTGATAACAGCGAATCTCTTCCATTTCGTAAGTATTACTTCAAATAACGCAACCACATGTCTAACGTGGTTTTTACAATCCTTCTCCCAATTTAAATATTTTAGGACCTCTCTTTACTGCCCTTAAAATTTTCAGTTCTTCAAAAGTATTGAACAATATGTTAATAGTCAGAAAAAAGTAGCGAATAGAACTCCCCTTTTCCCTCGTTTTTTGCACGCATTTTAAAATAATAAAATTAATTCCTAATACACATGAAATATTAAATAAAATTTTTAACATTATAAGTTCAAAAAAATAGAGATGGAAGCGCAAGATATCCTTAGTTGAAATTTAAATCTAATTATTGGTGAAAAAATTTATGTATGTGGAGATGCTACATTATTCAAAGCTTATTGGCATTTGCAGACATATTTTCAATGTTAAAAAACCTTTCTTTTGCATAATGTCGAGAGTTGATATATCCATTCATTGTTGTTCTTTGTCTTTTGATGATTGAGTTTAAGACATTTTTCCCTATTAAGTTTTTAATAAGATTCAAATTTCGTGATTTTTTATACAATTATTGTGCAAAACTTAACATTTGTGTGTGTTTATTAGAAAAAGGTACTTTCTACTCATAATGGAAAGCCATATTTCATATGAAAATATCAGCACGTGATGGATAGAACAGGTTTTCAGAAAAGTGTAATAAAAAAAAAAAAAAACCGCATTTTTTGAGAAAAAACGAAAACGGATATTTTTCTGATATTTGATCGATGGCACGGCACGTTTATATAAAATTCAATTCTTATAACTTTCTTATCAGTCAAGTTCTCGTAACAATACATCTACGATTCAGCAAATAGCCTTATATTTTTATAGCAAAATAAAAATACTTTCTAAAAATGTAAATTTTGAAGCGTTTTAAGGTCTCTGCTACCATTAGACAACATTAACAACGTAGAGTTGGTTACTCCTCCTGACTTTCCTCCTCTGGTTTTGGCTTTATTAACGTCGCACTAGAAGCACATGAGGGTTATTATGATGACCCAATAAATGACTAGGATGACACCTGAGCTGACCTTCCTCTCTCCTAACTTCCCATGTCTGTGCCAACGGGAGACCTTGGGCCCCCTGGCAGATTGACGCATAGTAACAGCTACACTTCGGGTCTTCAATGGTATCAAGATTCCGAACCCGCGCTCCGATGAAACGCTGGCCGCGAGTCGGCGACCAGCAGCACTAGGCTACTCCTCTCTTCAGCTTATTGGTTTGCATATGTATGTATATACATATTCTTGTGTTTGTTATCTATCTTAAAGCTTTTCGTTAGTTTGAAGATTGTTTTACCTGTTTACTCACATTTTTGAATCTTCATTTCAAAGAAGTTTTTGTAATTTTTTTTATATTTTTGATTCCTTGCTAATTTTAAGAATGATAAATTTTATTCTTGCATTTTGTAACATTGAGCTCTTTTATACATTGGATTTTCCAGTTTAAACCCATCAAGTCACAAAAGGGGAAGGTTGGTACCATAAAACTAGTTTTACCCTGCTTATTCGGTCCTCAGCCCGGAATTGCTTTTTGACTCTTGCTGGGTTCCATTTTTTCATTTGTTTCTATACTTCTTTTTGTCTATTTAAATATTATTTTATAAATTACTTTTTTTAATATATATATATATATATATATATATATATATATATATATATATGAGTGTTAAGGTAAATGTTTGTTTTGTTTATTTTTAAACTTTTTATTGACTTTGCGGTTTTTCTCATGTAGAATGTTATTTATTCATTTTAACGCATTAAACTATAAATAATTTAATTTTACGCATGCGCAATGCATTCGTGATATTATTATTTATGTTTTTATAAGGGAGGCAAATGTAATAGGAGGTGACATATTTAGGGTTCGCATCGGGTGGCAGAATTCCGCGCTGTGTCACTGGTATACCTCTTTTTTTAATTTTTTATTTTCTTGTAATAAATCAATAAGTTCTTAAAAACGGGACTTAGTGCATCCCTTCCAGTCGAATTTTTCTAGATCTCTCACTGTCTGTGTATTTATATATCCGTTTATGCTAAGAAATCACATTTAGAAAAATATGTAGTTTTGTTTGAGCTATTAATATAATCAATAGCGGTATTACATTTCTAATTCGTGAATTTACTTTTAGGTACATCTTGGAAAAAACCTACTGCATTTGTAACTTTAAAAATTTGCAGAGAACTTATATAAACATAATATTCTTATACATTGTACATAACTATAATTTCAAAATTTAAATTTAATAAAATTTTAAGAAAATTATGATTCAAATTTCCCATATTTTTTATGTAAATACTTGTATTATAGAATACCTAAAATGTGTGAATGCTTTTATGAAAAAATTATGTACATTGTATAGGTTGGTTGGTTTTATTAACTTCGCATTAGAAGCAACTCAAGGGCTTTGGGCGATGGACTTCGTAATTATGCTGTAAAGGATATAGCCTTTCTTCAAACAGTCGAAAATACGTATGAACACTATGAATAGTGAAGATTTTGAGGATAGTTTGCCTGAATCTTAAAGAAAACATTGTGAGAAAAATGCAATCCTAGATAATTTTCTCTATAGCTTAGCATATATATATATGTTTGTTTACACTTTTCAAATTCAATTTTAGAACATGTTAAGTGCAACACTTTTATAAATAATGCATCCATAAAATGAGCAAAGCGATCTCTACTCTTTAACAGGGGAAAAAAATGTCAATTTTAAAGCACTTTAAGTGTTTCAGTTGGCAAAAAAAATCCCCTTCGACAAAAAATAAATAAATTGTCAACATTCTAGATGCATACTGCATCAGCTCACAATATTTTTTATTTCAAATGCTTACTGTCTTTGCGTTAATAATTTTAATCATTCGGTAGATATAAGTGTTATTGAAATGCCTTAGCTCTTTTGAGTAACTGAAATTTAATTCAGTTGAAATCATTCAGTTTGAATGCTGAAAACATCAATATAGTGTAGCGTAGGCTATAAATAACCCCACCAAAGATTTGCTAGGAACCCCCGTTTTTGTTCCCAGCTTCCCATTCAATAAAAATATATAGCTTAAAAGCCATAAAGAGCAAAGTCAGGTGGTTTGGGTCAGCCACATTCATGAACATCTGAATCTGTTACACAGGTGCGGCAGAGTTGAATCATCTTTGTGAGGTATTGTTGACCCATGACAATGTTATAATATGAATTTAGGGCCTAGCTGTGTGACGGCCGACACCGGCTTGCACGTGGGGAAAAGTGACATTGTCCGACAAGAGGGAATGGTGTTGCAGGGGACAAAATCGGAGTTTGTCTTTGAATGGGTGGTTCTTTCAAAAATGAAAATAAATCAAAAGGGGGGCGTGAGACAGACCTATTCGAGGTCTTAAAAAGGGAGAAGAAGAAGAGAAGAGGGATTCCTGCCGGGAAGCGAGAGAGCGTTACAGCTAGAAGTTGGAGGCGATTGCCTTCTCTTGCGAATTTAGAAATAAATCGAACTACATTGGATATTAAGATATTGGTGGTATTTCAACTATATGTGTTTGGACTTGTGCTGTGTAGCTATATGCGTTTTGACTTTGTGCTATGTAGTTAGATGTGTTAGCAGTGTGTGTAAATAGAAACCAGGCGGAAACGCCTAACTAGAATATAATCCTTCGATTTGTAAAATAAAGAATTATCTTCTCTTAAGCTGTGTGATCCCTTCACGTTACCGCTTCATTTTACGCATTCTGGGATCACGACATTACAACAGATTCAACGAAGCAAGATTGCATAAGGGCTCAAAAAGAAATTTTAAAGTAGCTTCAGGGAGTTAGTGGGCATTGACAGAGCCACCAAGTAGGCAATTAAAATGGCGGGTTTGAAACTATTTTAACACGCGCCTTAGGGACAGGAAAAAATACGGCGCTAAAAAGCGTGATAGATGCACTGAATTGGCCACGTTGTAATGCAATCTTACTGATCCCTTACTTAAATGCAACCTTACTTTTGACGTAAGTATATTTTCCATCGCCAAAGCACGTTCTAAAATAGGATTTTACTGAAATGTTCACATGTACGAATATCATATTATAAAATTTTTTATTTCTAATAACAGAGTATGATTTTTTTAATTTGTTGTTACTCTCTCTGATTTAAAGTCTTAATTAATATGCTGAGATATAGTTTATTGAATACAGCACAACAAATAAAAATAAAAATAAATCAAATATTATAAATTAAAATAAATTTTTAAACAAGCAGTAGTTCTTTCATTAGAATATTAAGAATCATTATTTAAAATCCATATATAATTCCAATAAGTTTTGTTAAATTTTAAAATTAGAACTTTTGTCCTCTCACTCGAAATCGTTTGAATACGCAAAGATCACGATCGAAAATTTTCAACAATTTATGTCACTCTAGCATTCTATTGAACTATTCAATTTTGAAGTAATTTTCAGCATTATTGTAAAAGGATTATTTAATATAGTTTACTTACTCAAGGTTTAAAATTTGTCAACATTTTCTATTTGGAAATAGTATACAAAAAACCCAAATAAATGTTCCCATATTCCCATAAAAAAGAATTACAGGTCTGCAATAATACAGTCATACATAAAATTAATAAGTCTTTCGAATTAGACTTCATACTCTGATAAGAGGATGGGAGAGAAAACGATGTTCACTCAGCAATGGTTAAATAAAGAAGGGTCTTTCTACACGTGCAGGGGGAAAGAGAGTTGGTTAGTGACTTTGATGCGGCAGCAATTGTTTCAAACCTTGGAACAGTGGGTCCGAAGATAGTTGACCGGTCACTTTTTGCTATGCCTTTAACAACCAGGCTGAAAAGACATCTCGTCTGGCTAGTTAAGTAAAGCATTTTAACTTCTGATGTTATTGTTGACCAGAGTCGCTGCAGATTGTTTGACTGTCATTGTACTCTGAAGCAATACGTAGGTTATTGGCGACAGCTCTTGCAATATTGAACCTTGGTCAAGGGATGAGGACGGCATCTATGTTTGCACCTTCCTCTTCAAATTTCCACAACACGTCACTGGAGGACAGGAAACCTCGATAGATTTTACGCGAGTCTTTAATGACATCAAGGTTCGAAGGCATGATTTGACGAAACGCGTAGGTTACAAGTTCGTGAACATGACCACTAAGCTAGAGAACGGAGTAACAAGGTAAAGAAACATTAGTTTATATCAAAGGTAGACAAACTTTCGGGTACTGGAAACGATTTATTAGGCGAGGGTAGTATGTGTTTATGATTGCGATTAAGATTGATTAAGATTAATTGAGATTACTGTAAATGATAATCTTATTTAATGTAGTTGGGCTTTCTAAAGATTATTTGATAACTAGCTATGCGAAAGACTACCTATCTAGCAATCGATGTTCTAGTCATTCATAATTTACATGCATCTTGAATACGTGTAATTACTATATTCCTAAAAAGATTTGAAATCCATCTCTTGCAGATATAGAGGAATTATTAGACTGAGCCCGGATGGAAAATATTTTTATGTAATTTGAAAACTGAGACATTGGCTATGAGGAAAACCGCGAAAGTTCGAAAACCTTCATTTCCCGGTAGTTTCAGAAGAAAAAAGAAAATTTCAGTAGACAGGTGTTTACTTGGTCAGATAGCCAGCTGCTAGTAATTATTCACTTCGAGATGGAAAAACATTGTTTCTAATCTTGATTAATATTTGCTCGATCAAATAAAAGATTGTCGAAAAATCTCAAAATAAACAGAAAGGTTCATAGAAGGAGAAAAAAAAAAAACAATAGTGTCACATGTTTCGCTCAAAAAGAGCCTAAGCTCTCCAAAATGAACGGTAAAACGGTAATGTGGTATCTAATTCGTAACTGCGTATTTTGAAAATTTTAAATGGTTTTTGTATAAGATTATAAGTGTGAGGTACCTTCTCCTTGAATGCAGACGTTTTCGAGAAAGTTTTAGAGAAAGAAAATCATACAAAATGTTTGAGTAAATAATTTCCTCAAATATAATTTTTCATTTTCATTTAACAAGAACGTCTTATTTATTTACATGGCAACGCTGACTGTATTACTTTATTGAAATAATTCGTGGTACTCGCACAAGTTGTACTCATGAGAGGCAAACCTAAAAAAAAAAAAAAAAAAAAAAAAAGATTATAAAATAAAGTGTAAGAGTGCAAAATTTCTTTTTCCGAAGCTGAAAATTTATGTTTGTATAAAGTAAGGTACGCTTCTGTAAACAAATCCATATAGCCGTAGCCTTCTTTCGCATTAGAATTTCTTTTTATTTTGCCTTAAAATTATAAAGAACATCGAATTGTTGTGAAATTTCACTTGAAACTTGGAAAAACCACTACTGAAACTTAAAATTTATTGAAAGAAGTGTACGGCAATGAATGTTTATCGTGTACACGTATTTTTCAGTGGTTTAAATGTTTTCAAGATGGTCGAGAAGATGTTGAAGATGATTCACACCCGTGTCAAACTTTCAAGTCAAAAATGGATGACAAATCGAAAAATTCGGTAATCTGATTCTATCTGACCGTCGGTTAAGTATTCATGTGATTGCTGAGATTTCAAGACAATGATCCGGCCCATTCCACATTGTCGAGAGGTTTCTTATTAAGTACAGGATCCAAGTGTGAGACCATCCGCCTTATTCACCCGATCTTGCGCCATATGGATTCTATCTGTTTCCTAAGGTAACATCTTCATTGAAAGGAATAAAATTTGAGTTGGATGAGACTGTGAAAGAGAAAGCGGCACGCTTCCTGAAGGAGCTGACAGAAGACTTTCAGTACTGTTTTGAACAACGGGAGGTTCACATGGAGCGTTGTAGGAATAGAGGAGGGGTGTATATTGAAGGTGCTAAAAAGTAAATATGTTTGACATCAAAATAAAATGTTTTTCAGAGTTCATCTCGTTATTTAATACCAAAATTTGCACAGTGGAAACCAAGCAACAATCAAAACAATAAGCTGCTTCCGGGGAATCTACTTCGAAGGTGGTAAGGATGATCTCATCGACATCGAATGTTATGGTGACTAATTTTGCAATCCGAAGGGTGTTCACACACACTTCTTGACGGAGCGTTTGTTTCTTTCATTCGCAAATAATGTCCACATGTCTGTTTTTACATTTTTATTTCTCAACATATTCGCATAATGCCTGTCGCTCTTCACTCGCTCGCAGCACAACGAACACTGATTGGTTTACATTTCGATGCCAGAGGGATATTCACAATGAATGGCTGGTTGGAACAAATGGCATCATACTTATTAACTTCTCAGAAAATAGGGGAAATAATCATTGGACAATACTACAATGAGTTACCTCATTCCTACTGCCTCATTACGCTTTCCTAACATAGGTAATTTTTGAATATTCCCGAACATCGTTAACGACTTTTCCATCCTTTAATAAGACTTTACAAATATGAAGCATTATACTCATAAACTAATTTATATTACTCATATCATAATTTATATTAAAACTGAAAAGAAATATTCCGTATTCCATTAAAAGCTTAGTTTAGTCAAAAATTATCTCAATGTCATTGTAATCAGCAAAAAAATCAAGACTCAATCAAATTAATTATATTAATTCAAAATTTAATGCAATCGTCTATATAGATAGGGTACGCATTTAATTGCATAAGAGTGAAACACTGAAATGGTTTCGAAAGACTTAAAAAACGAGTCATTGAGCTGATTGATAGTAATGGACCCGATTTCAATTATATGAATGAAATTTGTTTTTGAAATGATTAATTTAATTCAATTTTGTCTACCAATTGGTTATTTGAAGCGGAATTCTTGATTTTTAAAACGTCTTTCTGAATTTCACTTGGTGTGTGTGTGTGTGTCATCAAATTTTCGATCGTTAGTTTAACCAACTTCCCATCAAGCTAGAGCTTTGAAATTTTGGGAATTGTTCGTACTCGCCTAACAATACTATCTTTAGACGTTTTTAACTAATATTTCAATAATTTTAAAAAGCCAAAATATTCTTTCCTATCGGCGCTTTTAGGATTGAGGAAAAAATTTCTTTCCCCTTCTGGGAACACCGGGCACTCCCCACGCCGCATAAGGTATCGTAAAACTTTTGTACTCACAAAGGGGAGATACTATCTCCCCTTTGGGAGATACTATCTAAAAGGGGAGATACTATCTCCCCTTTACTATCTCCGAGATAATAAGGGTTGCTGACTTTTAATCAGTAATCATTCGCAAGAAAGAAAGTTTCCAATATTTGGCGCCATGTCTTATCACAATAATTTTTTCTGAATTCTGGTTCCCATTTTTTTTTTAATAGAATTACTTACGAACTTTCAAATGCATGTTTTGATTTTATGAGTATTATAAATTTTTTAATACGCTCACAAATGTCTCTTTTTAAGTAAATTTTAAAGTTAAAAATAACTAACAGTTTTAACTAATATTTCAATAATTTTCTCTAATAAACTTTGCCACCATATAAAAACGTTGTTTTTAAAAATGTTGGTTTTTATATCGAATTTTCAACTATTAACGCATAAAAGAGCAATCAACTTCTATCGTCCAAGGCGTTGCGCTTATTAAGGTTCAATGACCTTACAGATGATACATTGGATAATATATTTGGAGCTCATGAACCTCACGTCTCTTAATCTCCATATCGTGTAATCTTTTGGAGGTGAACTTCTGCTTCACCTGCTCAGAACTGAGATTTTATTTTAAAGTTTTTTTTTTTTTAAAAAAAATAGTGGTAATTAGAAAAGAATTAAATTAACTTTGTGAATCAAACTGGACAGGAATACTTGTAAGTAGGATTTAGTTGAATAATCAGAGTATAGGTAACTTGTTATTTCTAGTCATTTTTAATAACCTACGATTAAGGGGTAAACTTTACACAGGATAGTTCTGAATTTTTTTATAACGTATATAATATGATTTTCGACTGTGAGTCAATTATCGAAAAAAACATCGAAGATTTGGTGTGCTGAGTCCAGGGTCTTAAGTGATTATTTCTGTAATTTTCGGGTTAATTCTTTTTCTGTTGTTAGAGAAGAAAATTGTTTAAAATTTTCAGGCGTTTATGGCGATTTTCCTTTCAGAAAACCATTCTTCAAGGATAATAATGCTCCTGTTAAGTGCGTGTGGAATGTGTTTTGGTTCTGTGCATAGGGCCAGTATTGCAGTTGTAATGGAGATTATAAGAACGACCTTCGATTTCGTATCAGTTCATCTAAAAGAGTGAGAACACCCGAGTCAGCGATCCGCCAGAAACATGTTCTTTAATGTTCCGAATTATTCAGAGACGTCTTCCTCTCTCTGCCTTCCCAGGTGTATAATCTTCTTTTACTCGACATGTTCTGGAGGGCTATACACCGCCTTAAGAAGCCCGAAAACAATACCTGCTATTCTCACACTTGGCAGCCTGTTCTCTTACTGGAGGCAAGCAAATGTTCGTAAGTTGCCGAATATTTCTATCGACCGGACTAAAGTTACATACCTATTCCCCCTCCCACATAGTTCTCCGAATAGAGCATTAATCGACAAGCGCGCAGTGAGAATGCAATAAGAACGAAAGAACTAGATCGAAAGACTTTAGGGGAACTAGAATGAAAGAGAAAAACTGCTGCGAACGCTCTCTTTCCGCTGAGAGTAAAAGACCTGTCAAAGCAGACCTATTTTGATAGGTCTTCTATTAGACTACCAAAGCAGGTTAGGTATGGTAAAGATTAGGGTAAGCGATTACGAATTGGAATGGATCTCTCCGACCGGTAGATCTTTGATTATTTTGTCCACGCGTTTCTCCTACTCGATTTCCAAACACAAATGGAATCAAAAACTGAATTGCTTGAGATTTATAATTTTTTATTTTTATTTTCAGTCTAATTTATTTGTTGTTTTTAAATATATGTTATGATTCTAAATTTCTCGTATTTTTTAATAGATATTAATTAGTAAGCGGAGACAAAACCATTAATATGATGTGCATAATAATACATAAACATTTGCTTATGCATTTATAAACCTCCAAATAATTAATATGGGATTTTCAACAAGCTTTTAGGTCTTCTTATAATGTAAGACTAATTCGTAGATATTTTGCTACAGCAGGTTTGTATATATTGATGCAAAATCAATTAAATGTATTGAAGAATTTAAACAAATCTGAGAATGATTTACAAAGAATTTTTTATGAAAATTTCCTCTTTATTTTGATTCTGATTATTGTGTATTAGGAAAGCAAATAAAAATCGAATATGCATTTAATATACTTCTATGTACCTTTTATGAATTCGTTCCTTTTAAAAAAAAAAAAAAAAAAAAACCCACAGAAAATAATTAAATTTATGCATTTACTACTTGTATTTAATGTCCTCAGCTACTGCAGACTGAAATAAAATATTTTATGTATTATTTCATGTGTGTAGTAAGAGTATATGTTACACATTGCATATTAAAGCATTAAAAACTCATTTTTTTTTTTTTTTTTTTTTAAAAAAAAATGTTAAATGCTTTTCCTTAAAATTCATAATACATTACACGATATAAAGTGATTTCAAATTCTTTATCAGCATTTACCTAAGTTTTTTTTATTTTGAATATGTAAATATATAAGGAATACTCGTACTGAGAAATTACCAAAGATACAATAAATGCATTATCTGTTGTTAAAATTAGAAAATAAAATATTTTAATTAGTTTCAATTTAATAAAAAAAATTTGGTTCTTTTTTTTCCTTCAAAAATTCAACCAATTTGATTTTTCCTAAAATGTGCAAAGTAATCATGTACAGTAATTACTTAGGGTTAAATTTTCTACAGTATCTTTGAGGGTTGTTCGAGGTATCTAAAAAACAAATGGTTCACAGAATATGTTAAAGAACAGTTCATTAAAAAATGAACAAGAACAAGTGTTAAGGAAATATTTGTGGATACAGTTCTTTCGCTAAGTATTAGTTGTATGGTAGTTTTAAAGTTAAGAATTAACGGGTAGTGATCTGAGGATAGTTCGCGAATAGAATTTTATTTCACTGGGCCAATTAACGTTGCGCGTCTGTGCAAAATCTAGGGTGGATGCGGGATTTTGGCTAAAGCGTGTCGGTGTGACCGGCACGCTTCGAATTCTGCTCGATCAGGAAATTTTTCGATGGAAATGTCTCTTGGGTTATTGTAATTACCATCGCAGCTGAAATGGTGGGCATCAAAATCTCCACACAAAATTGAAACATCTCTGAGATGAGTACTTGCTTCCAAGTCGCGTTGAGCCGAGGGATTAACTAGAAGTTGGTGGAACTTAAATACAGGCAATACAATAATAAAAAGTGTAATATTGTATAATACAGGCTTAAATACAATAATACTTCTTCTGGTGTGGGGGAGGAGGAGCAAGAACAATGATAGTCCCTTATATTGCCCCGGGAGGGGATGTTGGTGAATATTATTTCTAATTGACAAAGCAGCGCCTCCAGATGGGTATATTTGGTTTTTCTTAAGATTTCTATAAATAAAGAAATTTGGGATTTTGAAGTTTACATCTGGTCTCAGTTGGATTTCACGTAGTAGGAAAATATCGGAGGTGTACTTATTTATGTAGTCTCGCAACTCGACTGTACGACACTTAATTCTGTTCTCGTTCCTTGATGGAATTCTTAGCCCCAAACAGTTGTGATTTATTTTACTGGTATTAGAAGAGGATTACAAGCCCTCATAGAAAATATGAGTATCTAGTTACTCAAAGTCCTCGTTGGTGTGGGGCATGTTATATGTGATTTCGAGAAGATTTCAGAAGACCTAAAAAAGATGACTCGATTCTTTACTGGCTGCTGCAAACATACCACGGGTTGAATTTTTTGGATTTCCTATTGATTTGTGTCTTTCAGGTTCAGAATGCTTGTTGCTGTCCGAATCAGATCTCATGTCGGCTCCATCTGTTAGGGTCTCTGGTGATGTTAGCGAAAGAAATATCTTCTCTAATTTACCGGTGCATATCTTTATTGGTTGTAGCTGTTTTATTGAAATTCTGACCTTTTTTGAGGGAGGAGCACAGGGAAGCAGGCACGATATATACGTCCTCGCAGTTAATGCAGTTAATTTTCTATTTTCCCCTTTATTCCGCAATCGCCTGTTGGTGTTGATTTCCACATTTTAAGCACCTGGGCTTGAGTTCACAGTTTGCGGATGAATGGTGGAAAAAATTGCGATTGTAGCATTGCGTACTTCCAGATCGCTTTTTGAAGGAGTCCACAGTGACTGATATATACATGAAAGAATTTAGTTTGAAAATGTCCAGGAAGTCTTCGACTTTGCGAGCAAGAACATAGGTAGTGAAAATTTAGATTTTCGTCTTGTGAGCTGCGCAACTTTTGAGATAGGATATCGTTCCAATTTGAACTCCGTTTCAAGGTCCTCTATGGACGTGTTTGTAGGAAGGCCTTTAGCAACTGAAATAATAACATGTTTCAAAATTTGTATTTTATTTTGCTGTTAAAAATAGAGGGTGCTTCGCTGAATCCTTAGATGTATTATTTTCAAGAATTTATAAATATAACGTTTTAAAGTTGAATTTTAACATAGTAAGCAAAGGATTTAGAGAAAAAATATCTGTGTTTGAGTATTTCTCAAAATGTAATTATTTAGGATTCTGGTACACGTTCCTAAAAATCTGCTTCATCCGTATAGAGGATATTTTCCACTTATAAAATGAAATTACTTCCAATACAGTGAATGTAAATTTTTTTCTGATAAATATTCACAAATTTTAAGTATGGCACGCACACACACACAAATTATGGGAAATTTAAACCATAAAAATAGAAGAACTTTTTTTTATTAAATTCATTTTTTGAAATTATAATTATATAGAATGTTATATTTATTAAAACTGCAAATTTTTAAAGTTATAAATGCAGTAGATTTTGTCCAAGATGTAACTAAAGATAAGTACATGACTAGCAAATGAATACCGTAAGTGATTATTAATTGTTTGTACGTAATTACTTGTTTATAAATAAGATTTTCCTATCATAAACAGTTACATAAATATGCAGATGTTAAAATATGCCTTCTATTGCTTTAAAATCTTAAAAGTAAGAATTATTTAAACATTTGGCATAAAATAAAATAATTTTTCTTGCTGAAGGTTACCTTAAGATCTGGCAGTACGAGTAGTTTAGAAAGATTATCCCTTCAGCAATTAGTCTTTTAATCAAAATTGACCGAGAAATTATTGTAAATCGTGAGGACGAATTTACAATACAATATTAAGAAAATGAAACATAAATTCTGTTTAATTATTTCTTGTGCATGTTTATTTTACTTTAAAATTTTTGTTTTGGCTCATAAAATATACTAAAGAATACCCTTATTTCTATGTAATTTATTTTGTGTATATCAACGTGAGTTAAATTCGTTTTAATTACTGCAGAACAATTATACCATAATAATGATGTTATCGTTTATTTACATCGCACTGAGAAGCAACACGAAGATTATTAGCGGCTGACTTCGTAATTTTTAACCTCGGTCAGGTGACGAGGATTCCACCTATCCAAATTTCCATACAACGCCAACGGAGATCTTTGGACCTCGACTACATTTAATGTGAATCAGCCTCGCTAAACGGCGGATCTTTACTGACATAGGGCTCGAACCCACGACTCGACGAAAACAACACCGGCTGCAACTCTGAGATCCTGACCGCTCAAGAACTGTACCAATCCATGCAAATGTAATTAAATAATAAAATGTGCACTATTGCAATACTGTTTTATTTCTTAAACATGTTCCTTTTTACAACTATTAATGATATTTTTGCACCAAGTCTCGTGTTTCTTAGGGTTGTTTTGGCACATATTTAAGTTAATATTAGGACTACCAGAAATTTCAGTCCGATTGTGAAGTGAAAGAAAATAAAAAAAATTTCAATCGCTACAACATTTATGACACAATATAATTTCAGTCGTTAATTATGACGACCTCTTGATGGAGAGATTGTAATTTGTAAATATTTTTGAAAAATGCTTTGGCTTTAGAGGCGAAAAAGTCAAAATAGTGCTTGGTTAACATCCGGTTCTGTTTTGAATTTTTTCCCCGTCAAAAAACGTTGTAAGTGGAAAAACAGGTGATACTCGGAGAATACTAAGTCTAATGAATATGGGGGATGTGACAGAACTTCCCAACCTATTTAAAGATAGGTTGGGAAGCTATTTTTTTCTGACAAATCGCTGAAGCAGCATGTGGTTGGGCATCATCATAATACAGTATGATGTGCTTTCTATTGAACTTTACCCTAGCGATCCTTCTCTGTTATCAACCATCCTTCTTGTCAACAACTGACTTTTTAATTTTTTTTTTATTCAAACGTGTGTACCACAGTTACATCTTGTTTGGCGTAGTATAGTCACATCTGCCAATAACCTTCACTTTCCCTCACACTCCTATTGAACTTGCCTTGATAGTATAAATCAGTGATAGTAAAAATTTTCTCTTTACGAATCCCTTCTAAAATCCGAATGCAACGAATAGCTTATAGTGTTTTTTACTTAAATTAGATGGCACAAACATGTAGAATGATTATAAAAATTATTGCTTTAAATCTAATGAAAGCTTCTAATAAATGGTTCTTTTATCCCTTATAGAAATGTTTCTGAAATGAATTGAAAATTTTAATTTCATCAGTAAGCAAATCTACATGTTTTAAACTTTATATGAATACCAAAAATTACTCAGAACAAAATTTATAAAGTACTTATTTCATACTTCAAAGTAAGTGATATATTATTTATACCGGCGCCCAAACAGAGGGTTAGAGAGCAACAGATGGCAGCACTAAAATTTTCGTATCAGACTGATATGTGGCGGTTCACTTTGTTATAATGAAAGATAGAGATTGTAAATATGTTATAGAATGCTATTAAGGTAAAAATCAGATTTATTCTCCGAAGGAAAGAAATTTAAAATTGGAAAAAAAAAAAATGTTCTATGCAAAGTTTTGCAAAGAACAATTTAGCCACATAAGGTGCACTTTTTTAAAAATTATTGTTAAAATACTCATTTAAATATAAGAATTAAAAGCAAGCGAATAAAATATAGAGAAATTGATAATTATAAACTTTTCCGATATTAAAATTAAAAAAAACAACAACACTAATTTATTAAATTTAATACATTTAAAATAAATGTAATTAAAATTAAAACAAGCTATAAATTATTATTAGGGGTATATATCAGCTACATGTAATTAAAATTACAGCAAAAATAATAAGTTATTAAATTAAATATATTTAAAATAAATATAATTAAAAATGAAGCAATCGATAAAAAGAATGAAAAGTGATCTGGTACGCCAAAATGCTTCACATAAAACAATAACCCTTTGGGAGGCTGATAAAAATTTATCTACGCTGTGCATGCCCACTAAAAGGCAGAAAAAAAAATCGAACAAAGCAAAGACGAAGGGAGAGTCTTTAAAGGAATCTAACATAGAGTTGGCCGGACACCACAGCAGATTAGGGGTTTGTTGTCGTTGATGGGCATGAGAATTGCTTACGTAATGGACATATAGTGATGGCATGAGATAAAAATAGTCGATAAGCTGCCGACAATTGAGGTGCGACAGTAGGGGTTCATTGCCTTTAGCGGTGGACAAAGCATCTAAGTAAACTAAGATGTAAACCAACGAAGAAAGGTATACAAAAGATACAATAGAGCAAAGAGATACCCGCTTAATAAGAACAGAGCTCTCAGCGCTACGACACCAGATTTGAATCCTGAAAGAAAGGACGATTGTTTCTAAACTGAAAAGATCAAGGAATACCGAAAAGAAAAATAATTATGTACGCATTCTGTAAATAATTCAGAGTAAGGTGTGCTGACTGCTTTCTTTTTGACTCGTCTGTTCATCACAAATTTGGGAGGGTATTTTTCGAATTCGGACAATTACCGTGGAAGGCTGGTTTTTGAACACTTGCGGAAGACATACATTCAAAAGGGCTTTAGTTTTACATAGTATTCCTTGAATTGATGTTTTTGTTTTTCTCGTGACTGTTTCAGATTTCGTACAATAGTGTTCATTATTATTCCAGAAAAATTCTAATTTTATTTAAATTAGCTTTATAATCAAGTCTTACATATTTTTTTTAGGTATATGAAATTCTAAAATATATCTTTAAAAAAATTCCTAGACTTGGACTTTCTATTGAAAAAGGACGTGCTTTGTTTGAAGAGCTTCCTTCTTCGTAAGCCCTTTGTACCCGAGTCAAAGAGGCATGCTGATCACATAGCTGTGAGGAGGTCCTGAGAAGGCACTTTGTGTAGCTCGAGTGAAAAACAAAAAAGAACGAGATGGATGTGCAAGGATTGCAGTGTACCATTATGCATGCAATAAAAATTTAGTTTTAGTTTTTATTAACGTTTATTAAAAAAGCCCTAATTTAACACCTTATGGTATTTCCCCCCCTCTTTGGGCTAGTTAAAATATAAAATATTTTTTCCGCAACTATTGGCGAACATTGACGAACTGAAAAGGTGAATAACTGCAGCCATTCGAACCTCACACCGAATATGGTGAAAAAGTGTGGGATGAATTATATAATCGAAATGGATATCGTTTGTGTTTCTGGTTGGTTGGTTTTATTAACGTCGCACTAGAAGTAACACAAGGGCTATTGGCGATGG